>JAJOOF010024908.1:0-13961 GCA_029582545.1 Solanum lignicaule | reverse complement strand
GTTGAATGTACTTCCGCGACCGATGAAGTGTGATGACAAGTTTGAGAGGCTTGTTTGGGGTTCCTTCGGGTTCCTCATTCGCCATGTCACGTCTAGGCCCAAGGCTTGGGTCGTGACAAGAACATGGAAGGTGCGTGAAAAGTGAAAATTGGTGAGCCAAAGGTCTAGTCGGTGCATTACCGAAGTGGTTGGAAACCCCGACCTAGACCGTCGTTAGACTCAAGACAACTTTAAAGTGGAGTCTGTAAAACACGGCGAGCCTAGGAAATGATTGGCAAATCGCTGACATGATGATATAGCCCGCTGTTTCGACCCCTAGGTTTACTGGATGTCATCCAAAACTCGGTGAGGTAAGTAACCACTCGACGAGTCACGGAGTGGGTCGGTGAGCACAAATAACGTCGTCAAATGGGTGAGAACTGGACTGTTTTTAAAAGGCGAAAGGTTTAAACTTCCAACTCTTTCAGTTTCCCTCACTTTTGAACTTCACAAACTCACACCCGCACTTTAGTTTCTATATTTTTTCATTTCTAGTAGTATTTTAGTCATTGATTTATGCTCGGATTGGGATTACTTTGCCTCCTAGCATTTTAGTCTTTATTATTCGACATTGAAGGATGGTTTTCCGAACTCCGAGTTTACTTTTAGCAATTTTGTACTCTTGTGAAAATAATTTTATCTTGTTTAAGTGTGCTGGGCCTCTCTAATAGGATTAGCATGTCTAAACGCCTATTTTAATTTGATAATATTGCCCGTACTGTGTACACTGTTGAATTCCCGTAATTTAGTGCCTTAAAATTGGTTAAATCTTGTGGGGTTGTGCTTGCATGTTGTTGGGTCTAGTCGGGTGAAGTCTAAGTAACCCGTAGTGTGCCAAATGACGTAATTTGCCCAATGATAGAGCAGGTGACGTCATTCTTAAGAGCAAAAGTCATCAAATGGCCAAATTTGGAAAAATCGGGAGAAGTCTAAGTATCCCAGAGTAATGGGTGTTATGGGTCTTGTTTTAATTTGACTAGTGCATGCTTTGATTTTGTTTTTAAGGGTTGCGAGGTTGAATTTAAGAAGTTGGGTTGAAAGTAGGCACGTTGGGTCATTTGGCGAGCTGTGTCGAGCTCACCGAACTACTCGGAGGTTCACCAAAGATCCCATATCGCCTTTAATTTCATGTTAAATGAGTAGTTTTGTTTTGTAACTTTCGGCGAGAAGCTTGAAGTCACCGAAGGCACTCGGCGACTCACCGAATGTCTTCTTGTTCACCCTTTGTCTGCACCCCTGAACCCTTTATGCACTGTAACTTTCGGCGGGCTAACCCTTGCTCGCCGAATACTATTGACGATTCGCTGAAAGGCCTTTCCCATCGCCATCTTGCCAAAATTTTAGAGCCAATCCTTTCGGCGAGCCTGATCAAGTTCGCCAAAGTGATTTGGTTATTCGCCGACCGTTTCAGCGAGTTTGTCTGCAACTCTTCTTCTGTAATTTTAATTAAAATAATTCTAACATTTTCCTGATGTTTTGCAGACATGGCTAGACCTAAGGTTGCAGGTAGAAAAATGCCATACCGAAGGAAGGCTAAGGGGATAAAACTGAATGTGGATGCATCTGCATCCAAGGGTAAGACAACCAAACTTCCCACAACTGGTGGGAAAGGCAAAGGCAAAGAGAAAGCACCTGCATCACCAGAGGTAAGCTTCGATAGTGACGACATCTACGCAACACACCTCACCACTTCTAAGAGTGAGGGTGAGCACTAAGAGCCCCAAATTGCAGCTTCTGATGATGATGAGCTTGTAGCAGCACAGAGGGAAGAGCTACAATCTAAAAGGATGAATGATCCATCTAGGATCAGGAATCCTTAGCCTACCACTCCTCCTCGTCTAGCTCCAGCACATGCTGTAGTCCTAGCCCCTCATGTGTAGGGTCCTCCTCCCAATTCGATGATCAGATTAAAGACTAAGTGGCTAAGGAAAATTATTGAGGAAAAACGCCTGTCCACTGATGGGGTGATTGATACGCACCCAGAGATTATGAGCTGTCTGGAAGCTCATAATTTCCAGATCTTCACTAAGCCCCGTGGCCCATATATTCCATATTGGGTCCGGGAGTTCTATGCATCTAATTTAGCCTTGATACGACAGAGGAAGAAGCAGGCAGCAATATTCAAACCGGTTGGCCATGTAGTTGTCTAGGGAAAGAAGGTCTAGTGTGACAGTGAGGCTATTAATGTTGTCCTGGATTTCCCCAATGACACTGATGACGAGTGTCAGCATCTGATTAGGACAAAGAGTCTGGACAACATGAAGAAATGACTGGCCCCGCTCATATTAGACGGTACTCCTCAGTGGCTGGAGATAGGAGCTCCGATTGAAAGGAAGGATCTTAACATTGCTGCACGGTTCTAGATTGGCTTCATCAGCAGCACTATCATGCCATCCAAGAACGAGTCGATCCATCACCTAGCCAAATCAGCGTCTCTGGGTTGCATCATAGAGGAGACTAGGATCAATCTTGGGATCACTATAGCACATGAGATGGTCATGAGGGCCAACCAGCGCCATACTTCTCTTCCCTTTCCGGTATTGATCACCGAGCTGTGCAGAAGGGCTCGGGTACCTAGATATGCAAAGAAGGATGTGGAAGTGATTCCCACATCCTCCACTGATATTTGGAGGATTGAGGCTGAATATTTAATGGACCAGGCTGAGAAGAAGAAGAAGGCTACCCCGGTGGATTCATCCCCGATTGTGGGCACAGACTCACTACCTGCAGAGGTATTTTTGCCTACTTCGGCCCCTGGTACTTGAGGTACCTCTTATGCTATACTTTCTGACACTCCAAGTTCTTCTGCTGCTGCTTTCTCCCAGGCGCCGATCAATCAGACTTTATTAGTCCAGATGGGGCAGCTTGCCCATTCTGCGGATCATCGGGCTGCCAGACTCGTGGCCTCCATTCTGAGCATGATTCATACTACCCTGGATGATGTTGTGACACCACTGAGTGCTTCCATTGGTGCACTTGTAGTGAGGATAGCGGTGTGTGAGCGTGGCCAAGGGGCCACCGAGGAGGTGACGGCTTTAAAGGTCGCTATAGCTGTGTTGAGGAGTGAAGTGGATCAGCTGAAGTCCACTGATATGCCCATGATTTTTTTATTGTGGCGATCCCAGATGTACCAGATATTCCTCCCGCTACCAATGGAGATGAGGTTAGAGTTGGGGAAGCAGCTGATCCTGAGTCTCAGGCGGAGACTGATGACGAGATGCTCGAGATAGCTGAGGAAACATCGTATGAGGGCCTTACTGAGACTGAGGAGGCCATGGTAGATGCCGTTGTGCCAATTATTTTGGCGGATACACCCTTGGCTGATCCTAGGGCAGCTGCTATTCTTTCTAAGGTGACTCCGGGCACTGAGGCCGAATTCCAGATCGATGCACCGGGCAGTGATGCCCAGACAAATAGAGCACTTATTTAGATAGGATACCTTCTTTACCTCCCTCTCTGTCTTACTTTTATTTTGACTTTTGGAAATTTTAGTTTTCGTTTGCATTTGAGGACAAATGACGTTATTTGTGGTGGGGTGAGGCCCACCTTTTGTGTGACCTTTTGTGAATATTAGTTTTGTTTATATATTGGGTTTTGAGATATAATTGTGTTTTACAGTTCTTTTGTGGATGATTGAGCTTGTGGCACCTTGTTTTAAATGATAAATTATTTTTGGACCCTTCTGCGAAAATTGTGCCACCTCTTGTTTGTGTAAAATGTGGATGTTCTCTTGCAAATATGAGTATCAATTTTGATCAATACTGATGACTTGAATAATGCTCATAATCGAACAAAAATGAATGTGCTGCTACGACGAGGTCAAATGAAGTTGCATAGACATTGTAGTGTGCAAATTTATCACAAGAGACTCAATTTGATAATTGGCTAGTCACAACTAGATCCAAAAAGTTCACATATTGCCAATGCAACTTCATTTGGCCTAATCATAGCAGCACATTCATTTTTGTTCGATTATGAGCATTATTCAAGTCATCGGTATTGATCAAAATCGATGGTCAAATTTGAAAGAGAACAACCACATTCAAACACAAACAAGAGGTGGCACAAAATTTTTGGAAGGGACCAAAAATCAATTACAATTTGAACAAGGTGCCACAAGCTCAATCATCCACAAAATACAATGCCAAAACACAATCAATAGTACAAAACCCAAATATATAGACAGAACAATAGTCACAAAAGGTGGGCCTAACCCCACCATAAAACAAAAGCTATTTGTCTTCAAATGCAAGCAATAAAATATCCTAAAGTCAATAAAAATAAGACAGAGAGGGAGTTAAACATGGATCTTGTCTAAATAGTTGCTCCGTCTGTCGGGGAATCAGTGCCTGGTGCAACACTCTGACCTTGGGCATCACTGCTGAGAGTCACATCAACAGTACTCGCTTCACTAGGGTCAGCCAAGGGTGTATCTGCCAAAGAAGTCTGCATAACTGCATCTACCATTGCTTCCTCAGTGTCCGTATGGCCATGGTAAAAGCATCCTCAGTAACCTCAAGCATCTCTTCATCCTTCTTCGCCTCAGATTTGGGATCAACAGCCTCATCAACTAGAACATCATTTCCGGTGGTAGCCAGAGGAATATCTGGGTCAACTGGCACATCTGGGATCTCCACCGTCTCGAAAATCATGGATATGTCAGTGGATTTCAGCCGGTCCATATCTCTCCTCAGTGCAGTAATAGCGGCTTTTAAAGCCGTCATCTTTTCGGTGGTCCATTGGCCATGCTCACACACCGCTATCCTAGCTGCAAGGGCATCAATGGTAGCGGTCAAGGGTATCACCACATCAGCGAGGGATGTCTAAATCATGCCCGAAATAGTGGCCTCATGTCTGCGGCACGACGATCAGCAGAATGGGCTAGGTGCCCCATCAGAAGTAGTGTAGCCTGAGTAAGCAGGGACCGGGAAACAACAGCTTCAGAAGATCTGGGACGCAATGTAGCAGCAGAGGAACCTCAAGTATCAGAAGGAACAACACTAGAAGTACCTAAAGGCCCAGGGATCAGAGTAGGCATAGGTACCTCTGCAGGTAATGTGTTGGTATCCACAACCGAGGAAGAGTCCACCTGGGCTGCCTTCTTTTTTCCGCCTCATCTTTTAAATATTCCGCCTCAATTCTCTGTATATCAGTAGAAGTTCTGGGAATCACTTCCACATCCTTCTTCACATCTCTAGGAACTCAAGCCCGTCTATGCAGCTCGGTGATTAACACTGGAAAGGGGATGGAAGTTTGGCGCTGCTTGGCCCTCATGACCATCTCCGGTACCATAGTCATCCCAGATTTATCCTCGTCTTATCGATGATGCCACCCAGACGGGCCCGTCTTGGCTAGGTGGAGAATCAACTCGTTCTGGGATTGTATGATAGTGCAGCTGATAAAGCCAAACCAGAAACTTGCAGCTATGTTTAGATCCTTCTTCTTGATAGGTTCTCCAACCGCAAGCCATTTGGGAGTATTATCTGATATGAGAGGGGCCAACCACTTCTTCATTTTTTCTAATGTGGTTTTCTAGATCATGTGTTGGCAATCGTCACCAATATCATCAGGACAGTCCATGATAACATTAATAGCCTCACTATCACACTTGACCTTCTCTCCGTGGAAAAATACATATTCAACCGGCTTGAATGTAGCTGACTACTTTTCCTCTGTGATACCAAGGCTCCATAAGCAGCATAGAACTCCCGGACCTAATTAGGAATGTAAGAGTCACGGGGGATGGTGAAGAGTGGGAAGTTGTGCGACTTTAGGCAACTTATTATCTCTGGGTACCTGTCAATAACTCCATCAGTGGACAGACTCTTCTCCTCGATAATGGTCCTAAGCCCCTCGGTCTTTAGTATGTTTATAGACTTGGGAGAAGGACCCTCTACTGGTGGTGCTAGGACCACAACTTGTGCTGGAGCGGGAGGAGGAATAGTGGTGGTATAAGGAGTCCTGATCCTAAACGGATCATTCATCATTTTGGATCGTAGCTCTGCCCTCTGTGCTGCTAGTGACTCATCCCCCTCAGGCTCAGAAGTTGCACCCTGATTCTCCCGGTTCTCACCCTCACTCTCAGAAGTGGTGAGGTGAGTGGAGTAGACATCGTCACAGTCAGAGCTGGCCTTCCTGTGATACAGGTGCCTTCCCTTCGCCCTTTCCTTTCCCACCAATTGTGAGAAGTTTGTTGGCCTTGGCCCTGGCACTGGATGCAGCTGCATCCTCATTGATTTTAATCCTTTGGCCCTCTTGTGGGGCAGCATGTCCCTACCAGCAACCTTTGGTCAAGCCCTGTTTGCAAAAACATCAAAAAGAGTTAGAAACAATTGAAGCAAAAGCATAGTAAAGTAGTTGCAGACAGACTCGCCGAACCAGTCGGCGAGTCGCCAAATCACTTTGGCGAGCCAGATTGGGCTCACCGAAAGGATTGGCTGAAAAATTTCGCATACAAAGGGCATGTCGGTGATGGGAAGGGTTTTTCGGCGAATCGCCGATAGCATTCGGTGAGCAAGGACTATCCCGCCGAAAGTTACAGTTATTTTAGGGATTAGGGGGCAGACAAAGGGCGATCGAGAAAGACCTTCGGCTAATCGCCGAGTGCACTCGGCGAACTCACCCTTCTCACCGAAAGTTATAGAGCCTTTTTCAAGATTAAGCAAGAAATTAAAGGTGATCAGGGGAACTTCAGCGAACCGCCAAGTGATTCGGTGAGCTCAACCCAGCTTCCAAAATGACCCAACGTGCTGATACTTATCGTGAACAACAACAGTAACCTACGATTCAAGTGTCTACGATCATCGATAGTATAGTAACCCAACTAATGGTTGGGGTCGTGTCCCAAGGGAGTGGTTTTGAGAATTAATAGAAAAATAAAATTAAGTTGTAACTAGTCATAGCTGAAGACATTAATGATTGAAAACATAGTAAATTAAAGGGGACGACACAAAAGTATCAAATATCGATTGGGGGTTTTGTCACAAGTATAAAAAACAACAAAAATTAATAAGAAAATCAAGTATGGGTGAATGTTCTTGGGGTTTGACCGCAATACAAGTTGAGATGAATCGTAGGGCACATGCTTTCATTAGAAAATTTACAAGATAATAGTGAGTAGGCTAAGCTTTAGATGGAAATAAGTTCCCTCTCGAGAAACTTACCCCGTTTCCAATGGGTTCCTCTTGGACACCTATTTGCCGCATGAAGACCAGCATACGCCTTACCCCACTCACTCTCTCGAGCTGAGTGTTACGATATGGGACTAGAACTCACCCTCTCAGGCTGAACCTCATGTCGACCCACTCCTTAGGCCATCCGTCTAGTGGTCTTGTTTTCGCGACCTCCCTCTCGGACAAGCCGAAAACACATGGGTGGTTTTGTATTTGCAACTACAAACCCAGTAAATTAAACCGCAACCACTAGGTGAAATCACCATTAAAATATATCTAACCTATCAGCAAGCAAGACCCAATAACAATATCAACACATATTTGCTAAATCACACCCCAAGAATGGGGGTTTTTAGCCACACATCAAGAAATAATAAAATACACCTAACATGATACTAAAATCAAATGGGTATAAGAAATTAAACCTTGATTTAAGAAAAGGAAGAAGAATGGAGAAGACCCACTTCTAACTTGGACAAGATGAAATCCTTCTCTATTCAAGTACTATTCTATTCTGAAAAATAATAATAATGGCTCGGAACTTGTAAAATTAATAAAGAGTTTAGTATTTATAGACTTCAGAAAATAGAGCTGGCGGATCTTTCGCCGAAGTTAGTCGATGCCACCGAATGACTGGGCGACTCGCCCTTCTTTTGTTTCATCGCAGTTTCATGCTTACCTTCAGCATCTTCACGTTCTGGACCATTGGGCGATATAGTACTGTTTCGCGAATCTATTCGGTGAAGCGCCGACTGCTTCTTTCATCGCCATTTTGATCATCTTCCTTCAGGGCTTTGCATACTGGAACAAAGGGCGGAGTTTGTCCTTTCGGCAAATCGCCAAAGGTTCTTGGCGATGCTTATGCTTCAGCTTCTTCATTCTGTTCAGCCTTTTTGTTCCATTATGGGCCTAAGTGTCCATGCTTCCCCTAAAACTTCAAATACCTTAAACTTAAGAGTTTTCAATAGATATTGAGACAAGATAAGCATTCGAGGACACTATTTCTATCAAAATTAAGTCCTAAATGAATCCAAATTGTGGACTCATCAACACCCCCAGCTTAAACTTTTGCTTGTCCTCAAGCAAACTCAAGTTTAGCCGTTCAAAAAGGGTGTCTCAAACAGTACTATACTAGACTCAATCAAAAGTGTGTCCAACAAGACTCAATTTACTTTTGCAAGGATCCACTATGTACTCAAAGATTCAAGTTGTGACACACCATTACCAAAGATTATCAGGCTCGCAATACTTGATACTTGTGCTAGTTCAAGCTCAACAAAAAGTATCTAAATACCCTCACATGAAAATTGATTCCATATTCACACACAAAGGTTAATCAATTCAAGATCAGGAATCTGATGCAACGCTCACACTCAAAAAGAGGAACACAATGCATGTTTTCACCCATATGGTTGCCCTTATTTTCCAATCGACTTTCGATTCAATTTACTCAAGATCAAAAATGTCTTTGTAGGGCTTGTAATGGGGATGAGTGAAAAGGTATGGTCATTTAGGCTCAGTGACTCCTTCCTTGTGGCATGTTGTATTCTCAAGGCATTCCCTTCTTTTCCTTTATTGATTCTTTTTCTAGTGCTTCTAAGTTATATTTTTATTCACCTCCATTGATTGCTTGGAAACCCGATTTCTTTCGTATTTTATTTCACATTTCATTTATTTTTTTAAATTGTATTGAAGGAGTTCCATTTTTTATGCAATACCATGGGTTAAGGGGTACTTTTCTTGCACTTCTTGACTTTTCCCTTTCACCACACCCCCAACATAGGCTTTTGGCCTAAGTTGGCTATTCACTAAATCACAAATTAAGAGGATTATAGGTAGCGGGTCAAGTAAGGTCTAGGGTTCATCAAGGTTGTTCCAAAGAAAGGTAAAGCTCAAAGGGTGTTCAAAAAAGTTTTACACTCTCACGGGTAGGCCACAAAAGAGGTATATGTCAAATTTGGCTCACACTCTTTAAAATTGCCTAAGATCACATCAAGAGGACACTTTTCTAAATCAATCAGACTAACAGGGAAAATTCTAGGTTTATTCATGCATGGTTCAAAGCAAGCTAATCACACATGGCATTGACACTTAAAGCAAACAAGACTACACACTTTCGCTAGTGTGCAATGGTCATTACAAGAGAATCAATTTGATAAATGGCTAATCAAATGGGATGTAAAGAGTTCACATATTGTTTATGCAACTTTATTTGGCCATATCGTAGTCATACATTCATCTTTGTTCAATTGAGAGTACTATTCAAGTCATCGCTATTGATCGAAACCGAGAATAATTTTTGCGAAAGAACAACCACATTCAACTCACGAAAGGTGGCAAAAATGTGCGAAAAATTCAAAATTTTTCGGAAGGGTCAAAAATCATTTGCAATTAAAAACAAAAGAGAGCCATGAGCTCAAACATCCACAAAAAGAAGTTTACAAACAATTTTAAAAAGAACAATCCAAATATATACAAAACACGAATTACAAGTAGCACACAAAAGGTTAGCCTCACCCCACCACAAATAAAAGCGTTTGTCCTCAAATGCAAGTAATAAAAAATCCAAAAGGCAAAATAAAGAAAGATAAGACATAGAAAGATGTAATGAAGGATCCTGTCTATGCAGCCTCTCTCTCTGTCGGGGTCTCAGTGGCTTTTGTATATGGCATTAGTACCCGAGTAGTCTCCGATTGAATAGCAGTGCCAGATCTGCTAGGAGCTGCTGTGGACGCCTCAGCCGGCAATGTCAGGGTCACCGGCTGCACAACTGTCTCTACAAGATCTAGCAAGTCTCTGAATATTCCCTCATCTCTTCTCCCTTGTGTCTCATCAGCATCCATTGATATCAACTCCTCATCGATCTCTACATCCGACTCTGCATATGCTGCGTCATCCTCCTGCACATCTCTGGTGGTCTCAGGAGCATCCTTATCATCTGCTCTCTCTATTAGTGAAGTGAAGTCAGTAGACTTAAGGTAGTCCACGTCCTTTCTTAAACTCGCAATCTCAGATTTTAAAGCTACCAACTCATAGGATTCTCCTTGTCTGCTTTCGCACACAGTGACTATCACTGTTAGGGCATCAACAACGGTCTGAAGTGGGGTAAGTGGTGCTAGTATGGCCTTGTTGATCATTCCCGGAACAGACTTTTCCAGTCGGTTAGATCTCACATCAGTTGAATAGGCCAACTGCCCTATCTTCAGGATCATGGCTTGAGTGATTATGGTAGGCTGGGATGAAGAGGATGTACGTGGAGTATGTGAAGGGGAAGAAGGAATGGGTATACTTGAAGGCTCCGAAGCCGGAGTAGATGAGGGTGCCTATGTTGGCAATGAGTCAACATCGACCTTTAGGGAAGTATCTATTGGGGCTGTTCTCCTCCTCCTAACCTCCTCTGGTGTGAACTCGCCCTTTATACGTCGGATATCAGTGGAAGAAGATGGGGTGACCTCTATATCGCTGGCAGGGTCCCGGGGTACTCTGGCATGCCGAAATAACTGGGTGATCAGAACAGGAAAAGGTAGATATGTCTGTGTCTGTTTAGCTCTCATAGCCATATCCTGTGAAACCAGCAGTCCTAAGTCAATCCACCTTCTGGCCATGATAGAACCAAGGCAAGCTGCCTTAGGATTACGTAGGATGGACTCGGTCTGGGTTGGCACGATAGTGTTGCTGATGAAGCCAATCTAGTACCAGGAGGCGATGTTCATGTCCCTCTTCTCAATCGGAGTTCCCGCACCCAACCACCTTGCGGTGATATTCGAAATCATCAGGGCTAACCAACCCTTCAAATCATCCAGGGATAGCGTGATAGGCAAACCCTGGTAGGGTAGTACCGAATGCAACGGTCGACCTAATATAGCATTAATATGCTCGCTGTGACACTCCACTTCCTTGCATCTAACCAGAATCGACTTCAGTGGTCGGAATGCACTAGCCTTTTTCTTTTTTTTGGAACCAACTCACCGTAGGCTAAGTAGAATTCCCGGACCCAGGAAGGAATGTAAGAGCCCCGCGGCCTGGTGAACTGTTCGAACTCATGATATCTAAGCATGTCAAGCACCTCAACATGCTTACCTTCCAAACCCTTCACAGATAGTAACTTTTCTTCTAGAATGGTTTGTAAACCATCGCCTTTTAGTTTGTTCAGCAACCTGGGTGGAGGTGGACCTACAGGGAGTGGAGGAACCGCTGGAGGTGGTGCTGGAGTTAGCACTGATACGGTAGTCGGGGGAGTAGCAGCTGAAGGGGTTCCGGTAGCTGTGAGCTGATTTATAGCCCTAAGTTCCTCCCTTCAATTTATCAAAGGTTGCTCATCCTCAGGCTCAGAAACAGCTGGTTCAACATTTGTGCCCTTCCTAGCAATGTGCTTTTTTCGTTCGCCTTCTCCTGGTGGGAGATCTTGCTTTCTTTTTGTGAAGGTCGTGATCCTCTTTCATTCATTGTAATTCCCGTTGCCTATTTCTTCGGTGGTGCATTTAGGTTTGTGCGTACCATATCTGCAAAAGTTTGTGATTAGTCAGAAGAACAATCACACTAAAACATCAAAAATCTGAAGCATAAGAGTTCGCTGATCAGTCGGCGAATCGCCAAATCTCTTTGGCGAGCTAGGTCGAACTTGCCAAAGGGATTAGCTTGAAATCTAATCAAAGAAGCGATGAAAGAGTCTAAGTGGCGACGCTGATGAATTTTGGCGATGAAAAAGTTGTCCGCCAAAAGTCCTATTGGCGAGTTGTCGATTACCTTCGGCGAACAAGAATGTGTCCGCCGAAAGTTACAGATCTCTCAGCACTGTGGACATGAATGAAGAGCGATCTAAGACTAGTAGGCGAATTACCGAATCATTTGGCGAGCTCGACCCATCTCGCCGACTGATTTAATGTGCCTACTTTTCAACCCACTTCTTAGAATCGACCTTATAAGCCCTGGAAACGAAATCGAAGCATGCATACACGAAATTCACACAAGACCCACTCTTCCCATCACCCCGAAATACTCAGACTTCTTCCGGTCTTGCCAAATTTGGTTACTTAACTACGATCACCCTTAGGAATTTTGTCACAAATTCCTTCATTAAGAGATTTTCGTTATTTAGCACAATTGCAGGCTATATAGGTGTTACCCAACCACTATAATGAAAATCAAGCAGCACCCATTTCAATCTCAATCAAATTAAAGCACAAACAACAAGGCATTCGACTATTAAAATTGTTAAGGCAACTAAGTTTGGATCATACATAGCATATCAACTTATTTCTATCAGAGAGGCTCAGCACACGTCATCTTGATACTACAATTGCAAAAGAATGCTAAAACTTTTAAGATAAATTCGGGGTTTTATGGGCTAACCTTTAATACTGATCAAATTGGTTTTTTGAAACGCTAGGCAGCAAAGAGATTCAACCCCAAGCACTATTTACCAATTGAATTACTAATGGAAAAGTAAAAATCTAAGAAAAGGTACCTTTGGTGTGATTTTGAGGGGTTTGAGATGGGGGAAAGTGAGAGATTCAAACATTTTGACTTTCTACCTTTACATAACCGTTCAGTTCTTTGTCATTCGGCGACGTTAGTCTAATTGCCGATAAAATCGGTGACGCGCCGAATGTTTACTTATCTGACCGAGTTTTACAGGTAATCCCTTATTTTGGGGTCCCAACGGCGGATTAAGTCGGAGTTGCCGATAGATTCGACGACTCGCCGACTGGGTCCCTGGCTCGCTAACCTGCACTTCTCAACACCTTCCTCATTTTACCCTGCAAAAACAACACACCATTATTCGAACAGAATAATTAAAAGCAGTAAAACCTTGGGTTGCCTCCCAATAAGCGCCTTATTTTACGTCGTGGCACGATGTAAGTTCTGTCTCATTCTCCGTTATTGGGGTTTGCCCCAGTGTCACTAGGTGACCCCAATATGTCATTTGGGTGGAGATAAGGTACTACAAAACTCAGTAATGACCTGATTAGCTGGATTGATGTAGAGTCAGATCCAATCATTTGATTCAACACTAGAATATTCTCCTTCATTTTTTCCAGCACCCGATCTTGATCGATGATCTTTTGGAGGATGATTTGAAGTGTGTCCTCGACAAGATTTTTCTCCCCATTTCTAGGCTTCCTCCGCTCATGAGGGGGTATGTACCTCCCCCTGCTATTGCATTAGACCTCCACCTCTGAGATTTGTGTGGCCAAGTCATTTAGTTGAGATGCCAGTTCGGTCTACATGAGGTCCTTTTGGACTCCTTGACTTATTTTGACTAATTTGCCACTACTCTGCTCAGCCAAGCTCATCTAAATGGACAACTCAACAAAAAACAAGACTAAATGTAGAGTAAGTAAATTACAACTAAGAAGAACAAATATTCTATTAATCTGAAAATTCTTAAATAACACCACTCCCCGGCAGCGGCGCCATTTTAATGCTTATCATGACCAACGACACTATCCTACAGTTCGAGTATTTACACCACTCACTCTCTCAAGCTAAGTGTTAGGATATGGGACTAGGGCTCACCCTCTCGGGCAGAACATCATGTTGACCCATTCCTTAGGCCATCAGTCTAGTGGTCTTGGTTTCGCGAACTCCCTCTCGGGCAAGCCGAACACACATGGGTGGTTTTGTATTTGCAACTACAAACCCATTAAATTAAACCACAACCACTAGGTGAAATCACCATTAAAATACATCTAACCTATCAGCAAGCAAGACCCAACAACAATATCAACACATATTTGCTAAATCACA
>JAJOOF010024907.1:0-13610 GCA_029582545.1 Solanum lignicaule | reverse complement strand
TATACACATAAACATGGCCTCAAAGGCCGTATATAAGAGATGTACCTGAAAGTAGAGAATTTACAAAATGATATGATTCTCTACAAACTCCACCCAATCATCTATTCAACAAGAAACTTTCTGAGTGCACCAAAAGAAAATAAGAGAACAAAGACTACTACACCTTCAAAAGCTCTCCTGTTTCTCTCTCTCCAAACAACCCACATTAGCGCTAGTGGAATCATATTCCAATCCCTTCATCTTCTCCTTCTCATGCTCTTCCAACTGAACATCAACTCTCTCACAGTGTTTGACATTGTCTAAGAAGTGCGAAACCACCCAAGCATATCCCACCATAACATCATAGTCAATCACAAATCCTACTTTTTGGAAAATTTAGGATTTGAAATCAGGATACAAATCGCATGTCCAAAAACATCCCAAATTGCATGTCCAAACGCCTACTAAATCTCTAGTGTTGAATTAAAGCCAAATTCGTTATTAGCGACAATAGAAAGAAAAAAACTGAGAAAATAATTTAGGAAATCGAACATTTGTACTACATTCTTTCATAATCATAAATGAGGTCTCTTTATGTGATCTTCGACAATCCTTCCCTCATTAGTTAAGTTTTGTGGTTGAGTTAGGCCCAAGATGATGTAACTTGGTATCAAAGTCGGGGATATCCCAATCATTATTTATCGATGTTAGGTCCCCATTTATATTGTCCATGCTCGAGATGCCTAGTCTTGGGCGCAGGGGGTGGAGTCCGACATCTTCTCATTTAGGGATGGCATGTCTCTTAATATATATATATATATATATATATATATATATATAAAATACTCACTCGGTTTCAATTTGTTTGTCTGGTTTTGTTTTGATAGGGGGTTTAAAGGAAGTAAAAATAACTTTTGAATCAAAGATATTAGAATTTAACAAAATGCCTTTAATTTTGTATTCTTAAACATGCATGTGAAAAGTTAGAATTAAAAAAGTTGTCAAAGAGGGAAAGATGCATTATCTTGTAACAGACTAAAAAGGAAAGTGAGATGAATAAATTGAAAGGAGGCCAGCCATGATAATTTTTCTATAAATAGATTCAAGCACAATGTTTTTTAAAATGCCCAAATGCAGCAAAAGATAGTAAATCATGTAACTGTGATTTATGTGGTAAATAATTAGTACTCTATCTTGAATGCCATACTGAATGATCAAATGATGTTTGATTGTTCTGGTTGCTTATGGTAGTTGTGCCCATAATAGTCAACCCAACCATATAAATATGGACCGACAATACATAGCAAGCAAAAAGAGTATTTCATTAATCATTTACAAATAATCACTCTTTTCCTTGATGAATGTTGCCGATTTGGCTAGGCAAGTGTGTTACTTTCAGTTTATCAATTTTAAAATTTAGAAGCCTACTTGTCCTTCATGAAAAAAATGTCACTATATGCATATCAGGTTGTAGGTTTTCACTCCCTTTAAAATGTAGCTCATGCAATCAATTAACTACCAGGTTGGTAGCGCCCATTCGTAGATAGAGTTAATGAGTCTTTCACATGTGTATCCTTTACCAAAGGGTTGCATCCCTTCAAATTAATTTGGTATTTTTATTTACTTTTTTTATAAGTAGGTCATTTATTTAATTTAAAAGGGTATTTAGGTAATTTAACATGTATATCCTATATTTATGTGATTCATTAAGGGAGTTCGAAAAATAAAGATATAATGTTTGAGATTTCAACTTGGAACCTCAAGGTAAATTTTGACCCCTTTCAACCAATGAGTCAACCTCTAATCTTATGTTCAGCGGATTGAATATCTGTATATATACAAAAAAAAATTAAAAATATCTTATATATACCGTGTAATTTTTTGCCGAGGGAGTTCGGGTGAACCCCTTGCTACCTCGTAGATCCGCCCCTGTTTGGAACCCAATCATGTTTGCTAATCCTTCTTGGAAGATTAGAGATAATCATGTCTTCATTTTACCTAATAATTTCCTCATGGTTCTCTTGATTTTAGCTCTTTATGCCGGATCTAGTTCATTAGTTTCTCAGTGTCTCAAAAAGCTGCTCCCAGTTGATAATTTGGAGTTTGGATGATTTAGAAAACAGTTGGATCAATTAAGTTTGTCATTTGCCTTAATATGTAAAATATGTATCTTCTTTTGATATTTGGCCCAAGGGTATCACCTTATGCTGCATTTGGAGTCATCACATCCCTTGTTGGTCACAATACTAAACCATAAATATAGTTGGCGACTAAACGAAGTCATGCATTAATTGTTGTGAAAACTCTATAACTGAACTTCTAGAGATAGGAATAAGAAATTAGAAATTTAGTATAAGATATTTTCCACGGAAAACTTTAAGTTACATTTTTCCATTCAAATCAGAAATTTGAAATGAACTTTGAATTTGATTAGCTTCATTTTTGCTTCATATTTAGGCTTAGTCATAGTTTTTCCATCTTTTTCAAATTATAAATAATTATTGTTTATGTTTATCAATACATTTCTATTTTTCATATTTTCATCATTAGTGCTGTTCTTCACTAAAGTCTACTCTTTAATTGCATCATGCAGTTAAAGCAACAGTACTAGGGCTTTTTCTTGCGCCTTTTGCTTTTGACTGCTCTAAGTTTGTTCAAACTGACCACATATCAAACCATGATTTTGTAATTTTTCCTTCATCCTCTACTGTGGTGTTGATATGTTTGGAGAGTTTTCTGACTGTTCTTACATATTAAGTGTAGTTATGGCTCCTGAAAACCATCCTCCTTCCTTTTTCTCCATGCCTGCAGTAATGAGTTTTCATAATCTCCCTTTTTCATGAGTTGAACCTCCATAGTCATTTTCCACTTGACTGTTATTGTGTAGTCTCAAGTCCCTTACTCCCATTTCGTTGTTGCTGGCTGTAAATACTGCCTCTTCTATCAATCATGTCCCCATAGTTTGATCGAAATAATTGCCATTCTCCACAAAGAAAAAAGAAGAAAAAAGGCCCCTACAGCAAGATCATCTTGTGACTTGTTTCAAGAGGGTGCCCGAGGTCAGTCGTCGGAGAAAAAACCAATCTTACAACCAAGAGTATTAATTAGTAATTGTAGGTTTAGTACCTCCTCTCCTGTTGTTTGCTAAGTTAATATGCAAACACATGCTGCTTGAAAATGTAGCAGAATCGTCCTCAATCTAGTTTAGAAATTTTTCTTCTAATAACAAATTGTAAAAATTCCCCAATAAGGAGCAAGAATACCAAACTGTAATTTAAGTGGTGTTATAAAGTGTTCCAAATCATATTGTTAGATTGAGTTAGAGTCGCACATTTGTTGAGGATTGGAGTGGTGGTCTGTTTATATGAACTTGGTCACGAGTTGGGCCCAAGTGTCATATCTTTACACATATATCTCTTTCTCGACTCAAAAAGAGTGGAGGAGAGGAAGAGTGTGCTTTAACTCTTCGCTCAAGTTGAAGTCATCCTTTCAATTGCTTGACAACATAAGGCTTAATCACTTGAGCATGCTTTTCTGATTTACTCTTTGCAGTCACATCCTGGAGGATTGCTTTTGAGCAAATTCGACAGCAGTACAGCTGGTTTGCTTGATCTGGCATTCCTGGTATAAACTCTTCAATGTTTTAATCAATTCTTTTAACAGTTTTCAATTAGTTGTGAAAATATCTTGCAAATGAGGATGTCGAATTATAATCAACGGGAAAAGAACCCTTCTTTATGTAAGGCCTGTGTTTTTTTTTTTTGGGGGGGTGGGGGTGGGGGTTCTTTTGGGCATTGGGGGGAAATTAATTTGGGAAGCACACTATGTCTTTTATGTTAGGACCGAAATAAGCAGGTGTAATGCGGAAGCTAGCAAAGCAAACCTCGAAAGACCACGAGTAAGAAGACAAACGAGAAACACATCAAAAGAGACAGATTTAACGTGGTTCGGTCAATCGACCTACGTCCACAAAGGAGATGAGCAATCCACTATAAATATGAGAGCACAAAATATAGAGAGAAACAACCTCAACCAATTCACTCGGAATACAAGGAGGTACACAAAATTCTCCTCCATAACCACGACTCTCAAAACCCTAAGACTACATTGTGAATGCTGATTAAGTTAGAAGGAACAAGCCTATATTTATAGAGTCCTAAACCTTTCCTACAAGAAAAGGACTAGTAAAATATTAAAACATTTTCCTAAAAGGAAAACTTATTTATGGTAAGAAATCAGGGCAAATAACCCCAACATTTTATATTAAATTAAAGCATTTAATACGAATAACTACCTTGTTTGATTTGAAAACTAGACTTATTTTTTAAAAACAATCTAAAGGAATTTTCAGAAACCATCAACATGATCTTGTTATCCAAAAACAGCCACTTCTCTGGTAAATGTTGCAACCATTGTTTTATTAGCCAAACCACAAATTATCCTAATGCTACTTTATCCTTGTGCTTATGGTCGTGAATTAGCCCTTTATGTGTCCTCATTTTTCTAAGAAAGCTTTCTAATTCTTTGTCGTCTTCATTTGATGTGCGTTTTCTGCTTCACCAACTTTAATATTGTATACATTTGTTAAAAAAAAATTATCCTATCGAAAACGTGGCAATTACATTGGAAAACCCTGGTTCTGTCGACTCTGATCCTGCACAGTTCCCTTTCCTCCTGCTGAATTTGCCATTCTGCTGTATTGCCCTTGAATAAACACTGCTATATGGTAACTTAATAGTCTTTTTCAACTCTCAGCTGCTTATCGTACTGAATTTTGATGAGTTCAGGATAGTCCTGAGAAGACACAAGACAAGGGGAAAGAGGTTGCAAAGAATTTGAAATTTCTGACAGAACTTTTCCCAAATATAGTGGCTATTCACATGCCGCAGGTCTGTTGTTTAAATTCTATAGAATTTTATATGAACTTATTCCTGATTCAGCAAATTACTGAGTGGTTTTGAGTATTGCAGGATGAAGCACTTTTATCTATTTGGAAACAACAATTGGATAAAGACGCCGATACCCTCAAAATGAAAGAAAATTTTAATAGCTTACAAACAGTAAGGCTTTCTGACCTTTAAAGTTATGAGTGCCTTGGATATAGTTTTAACCTTAAATTTGTGACTCCCCTCAGATGTTTATTTGACTTCTCTTGCATTCTTATGGAAGTGTACAATTAATGGAGATAGAAGATTTGAAATGAATATTTCTTTTACTCTATGTTGCTTCATTATACAAGTAGCACCTAGAACTCGGTTACAATCCCCTTCTCATTTAGTTCTCCTGGGTTAAGCAAGGTTGCCTTGCTACCAGCCAGGCAAACCAAACTTCAAATGGAGCCTGAACTTTCCAAATATGATTCCAACGCCAGTGGATCCCTGTGTATAAACAATAAGCTGACTTTAAAGTAAAATCTTCTTACTGTAGCCTTTCCATGTTAATTTATCTTCACGGTCTGTTGTCTCCTGGAACACCTCCATCTGCTGCAGAAGTTGAGCAACTTTGTCAATTTCTCAGTCATTTAGTAGCCTCCTGAAACTGAAATTCCACCCCTGTTGACTCAATACATCTGCTATATTGTCCTGATTTCCCCATCAATCAATGTATTTCCAACATTCTAAAGCTAGAGTTGGTGCTCTCTGATATTCTTTTTTTGTTTAATTGTGTGAACAAGTTGAAAGCTTTATTTCTGAAGTAAATAGATTAATCATATGACTTCTATCTTTAACTACTTTCTATATGATGGTCGCTCTTTTATAGGTTCTGAGTCGGAATGGATTGGAATGTAATGGACTCGAGACATTGTGCATCAAAGACCGGAATTTCTCTGTTGAAAGTAAGCTGTTTCTTTCACTGTTTTTCCTTTTCTCTTTCGTTTTCCTTTCTCTTCCCGTAGTTTTGGGATTGGGGGTAGAGAGGGGTGTGTGAGCTACATTAGATTCTCAATGTGTCGTTTAAATCCTTCATAATTCCTACCACATCCATGCCGGCACGGGTGTGGGTGTAGGATCTACACAGGATTTGGTCAACCTAACCTGGGTTATTTGACTATAACAATGACTAAGAACTATAGGTTGATCAGATATTTGGTTTAATTTTGGGATTCATGTATAAGAACCAGAATACTTTGCTATTATAGGAAATATCTTGAAAAAAAAGTAATAAGTTTTAGCAAAATAATGAAGTATTCTTATCACTGTTTTGTGGTGCTTGAAGGTGCAGAGAAGGTTGTTGGATGGGCGTTGAGCCATCACTTGATGCAGAACACTCAAGTGGATCCTGACATGACACTTGTTTTATCTCCTGAGAGGTAATGGATATAGCAGCAGCTGATATTCTCATATCCATGGTTCGTTTGACTGTAATACTCGTTGAATTGAACAACTGTGGGAATCTTTTGCTATTTAACAGCATTCAGTATGGGTTGGAAGTTTTACAAGCTAAGCAAAATGACACCAAGAGCTTGAAAAAGTCACTTAAGGTGATTATAATATCCCTTTTATGATGCTTCGCTAAATTTGTTTGTCATTAGAAGCTACTTAATGATATGGCAGATATTTACTTATGAACTCATGAACAAATTTGTGTCCAACCCCAGGATGTTGCGACAGAAAATGAATTTGAGAACAGGATTCTGGATGATGTTATCCTGCCCAGTGATATTGGGGTGACATTTGATGATATTGGTGCACTTGAAAATGTCAAGGATACATTAAAAGAGCTGGTCATGCTTCCCTTACAAAGACCTGAACTTTTCTGCAAGAGTCAACTAACCAAGGTTTACATCTACATTTTGTCCATATTTTGCTTATCTAATTGTATTAGCTTGTTAAATGTTTATTGCTGATTTTCTGAAGTCCCCAAAAGAAGATACATTAAAACTTTATCTCTTGATGTCTAAATTTCCTTTTAATGTGTGTCTCCTCTTGTGCTTTTAAGTTTCTTCTCAACATCATTTGGGCGGTTTGACAAGAAGTTTGTGCTTGATGAGAAATTTACTTCAACTTTTGTTTCTCTTTTTTGGACTTGAATTTTCAAGCATCATGTAGAGATTTGTGGTTACTTAAGAAAATTGTCGCTCTATTCATTTGCAGCCATGCAAGGGAATACTTTTGTTTGGTCCTCCTGGAACTGGGAAAACCATGCTGGCAAAAGCTGTTGCCACCGAAGCGGGTGCAAATTTTATCAATATTTCAATGTCAAGTATCACTTCAAAGGTTTGTTTCACTTGGAACTTATTTGTGCTCTATCGAGTATAGATCATGTTGTTAATAGTAGCTTCTTCGCATTATAACAGTCTTAATCAGTCTTAATCGTCTTCTTTCCCATGCTGCAGTTGTTTGGTGAGGGTGAGAAATATGTAAAAGCTGTCTTCTCGCTGGCTAGTAAAATTGCTCCCTGTGTTGTTTTTGTTGATGAAGTATGCTTCCTTAAACATTAGCATATTTCTTTCTTCTTTCCTGCGTTAAAATTCTATACTTTTGCTGATCCCTTTTGTCTCCTGTTTGTTTATGCTGCCTTCCCAAGGTTGATAGTTTGCTGGGACGAAGGGAAAATTCAGGAGAACATGAGGCGATGCGCAAAATAAAAAATGAATTCATGGTGAATTGGGATGGGTTGCGCACAAAGGATTCTGAACGAGTTATGATACTTGCAGCAACAAACAGGCCATTTGACCTTGATGAGGCTGTGATAAGGCGACTGCCCCGTAGGTAAAAGAGGAACGACTAATTTGCAGTTATTTTTTAAGTTGAGTTTCATATATCATTTCGTTAATGCCCTTTTCATGTCTTTTCTGTACAGGTTGATGGTCAATTTACCAGATGCTCCAAACAGAGCAAAAATTCTCAAAGTGATACTCGCAAAAGAAGACTTGGCTCAGGATGTTGATCTGGATTCAGTTGCAAGTATGACAAATGGATATTCAGGAAGTGACCTTAAGGTGTCTTTTCTAATCATGTTTGCTTAAATAAACGACTAGTCCTGTTTCATCATTCTGAAGTTTGAAGACACTTAGTTTCTAATTTAACTCCTTCGTTATGTAGAATCTCTGTGTAACAGCTGCATATCGACCCATCAGAGAGATCGTAGAAAAGGAAAAGAAGGTACAGCTTTCCGTTGTTTGATGTCTGTTCATTGATTACTTAACTGAGGCTGAAAATAACATGTTGTCTCCTCCAATAGATTTTCTCCGTGGTTTTCTTATGGATGTCTGTTCCACTTTCTTTTGATAATTTTTCATGGTCTTTAGAGGATCCTTTTGAAGCATCTTAATTCAATCATCACAGATCTGATGTGGTTCTGTGAATCCGGGGGTGGGGGGGATTTTTTTTGAAGTTTAAATCTTTGGTGCTTTTGGTTATCCTGCTTTCTTCCAAAAATCTTGGAGTTAATACTCTTAACAACTTGGATTTGTTAAAAGAAAAAAGGCAGTCTGGTGCACGAAAAATCCACCTTCACACAGAGTGCAGAGAAGGGCTGCACCCCATTGTAATGTAGCCACCTTGCGTCAAGTGAGCTCCCTGCCTTCCACTGTTGAGGTGGAGCATTCAAACCCCATAAGTAGCATTTCATCCATTTCTCCTTTCCCCCTCTCCAAAAATTATCTGGCAGACTAGAAGGAAGAGAAAAATATAGATTTCCAAACTGGTTAATTTTGCTATTCTGTTCATCTGATTTGAGTTATTCTTACAAGTTGCGAGTATGATGTAGAAGGAAATTTAGGAGGCCCTTGTGTGTATATATGTGTGTGTGTGCCTCCTTAATAAACTTGCTAAAACTGGTATCTAATGCTTATAGTTGATTATAGGAACATGCTGCCGCTAGTGCAGATGGTCGACCACCTCCAGCACCATACAGCAGTGCAGACATACGACCACTGAATATGGACGACTTAAGATATTCTCATCAGCAGGTGAGTTGAAAATTTCTGGCAGTGTCTTTAAACTTTCTAAATTATTTAACTGCATTAGCATGCTGATTTGGAGTGCGATTGACTGTTCCTATAGGTTTGCACAAGTGTTTCATCTGAATCCGATAATATGACTAAGCTTCTTGAGTGGAATGATCTGTATGGAGAAGGGGGCTCTCGAAGGAAGCAGTCCTTTAGTTACATCATGTAAAGACTGTTTCTGTGTGTAGATGTTTATCTTCCTCCGATTTTGATTACCTCTGGGGCCAGGTCAGTTGCCTGCCCTTTTGGGTTGCTGTGAACCTTGGCCCTTTGTACAATGAGTTTTGACACGTTACGATGGTGGAGTAGACTTATAAAAATAGTTAGTTTATCTGCCTTCGTTTTGCTCACAACTTGCAGAGGGTGTTCAGTTCCTGTCATAAAGTTTAGCTTAAATGGTCTACCTTACCAAAAAATTCAACTAGATGTCTAGGTTTATTGTTTGATTGCAATTGTTGCCATTATTCATTGGGGGTTATTGTATTCAAAAATAATATCTAAGCATATGATGCATGCATCACTTATGAAAAACCAACATGTTTTGTATAAATCTCCAACTGTCAAGTTGATGCCTATGCTTTTCTTCAATTTCACTCCTTACCACCAAAATAATCGACTTAAATATGCTTAGAGAAGTAACAAAGTCGACGAAATTGAGGGTGGTGGTGGGGGGAATGATCGAATTCCAGCCGTTAAAATACCCCGAAGTTTCATAAACGAATGATTGAATGGCATTGTGATGGCTAAGCTATATCTAATTAACTTCAATGAAAATAATTAAATATATGTAAGTTTTAATATCAATAATTATGTGTACTAACTAATTGTAGAAGATTAATTAAAAATAGACATGTGTGTCTAATTTTTTCGTTGTTCACTTACATTCAAAAGAATGCACAAACACTGACAAGGCCTCTTTGAATACCATCTGGCTTAATCATGATATAAGTTTGCTCCACTTCTTCCTGAACACAAAATCCCCAAATAAAACAAAAAAAAAACAATAAATCAACAAACCCAAATCAGTTGTGGGCCTGCAATGCAAAATCCTCTAATACCCATTTGGAGAATTTAACAAAATTAAACCCTTTCTTTTTTTTACCCAAGATGTCAATTTACCGCAACATTTCTATAGGGGCAGCATTCATAAAAAGAAAAAAAAAAGGAAAAGGCGGAAAATTAGTCAATAATTTTTTTGAAATCAAACTTCTGCAACCAAATGGGTAGGATTATCCGAGCTCTAATGTGCCTTAATTTGATGAAAAAAAAAGAAGAAGATGAAAAGGTGGTTGCAATGCGGCTAGGCCGTGCTTCTTGACGGCTTTTGGGGTAAGGTAAACCTGGAGACAAGTTGGTTCTGGAAGAAATTCTACTGAGTGAAGAAGAAACACAAGGAATTACTCCTCCTATCGTAAGACCTTCCATCTCTCCAGAATTACCTGTAAGTCTACTTATGCAACATATGATATGTATTTACTATATGCAAATTAGGATTGGTAGCTATAGTTAGGATTTTATAGTAAATTCTTTTATTCTTTCTCCCTCTCTCCCTCCCTGGCCTCTGTCCTCTCTCTCGCCTCTCTATTTTATACTCCCTCTGTCCCAATTTTTATGACTTACTTACCTTTTTAGTTAGTCCAAAAAAGAATGATACATTTCTATATAAAGTAACAATCTAACTATAAAATATCTATTTTATCCTTAATGAAATGATTTACGGCCACATAAATTTCTATCATTCATTTTGGACCACAAATTTTAAAAATCTTCCTTTTTCTCTTAAACTCCGTGCCGAATCAAAGTACCTCATATAAAGTGGGACGGAGGGAATAGTAAATTTCTTTATTCTCTCTCCATCCCTCGCCTTTGTCCTCTCTCTCTCCTTTCTATGTCCTCTCCCTTGCCGTTACTCTCCCCCTCTTTCTTTGCAATACAAATATAAATGGGAACCGTCAATGATACAAATAGTAATGCAAACACACATGGTAATACATAAATACAAGCAATAGATGCACTTAAATACAAATACAAAATTTATTAGTTAATATATTTGATACAAATGATTTGCATCAACGAATTGAATACAATAGTCTTTGATATAATTGTATTCATTGGTACAAATCAATACACAAAGCAATAGATAAATACAAATGCACATGAATACAAATACAATTTGTTACGAATTATAACAAGTTAACAACGATACAATTGTATTTGTTGATATTCGTTGATACAAATTAGATGTGGATAAAAAATTTATTCATTAATATACTTGTTCCAATTGATCTTTGCAACAACGAATTGAACACAATAGTCTTTGATACAAATCAATTGTATTTGTGATACAATTATTAGTCATATATACAATTATCGATCAAATAAACAAATCAATTGTATCTCTTCTCTTCTCTCTGTCAAATCCACTCGCTTCGCTCTCCTCCTTCTAGTGGCCAACTTTTTTTTTTTATAGAAATCAATTGTATCTCTTTGGCCTCTCTCCCCTTCTCCCAATCTCACTCGCTTTTCTCCTTTTAATATGCAACTCCAAATCGTAATTAAAAAAACATTAGCTAAGAAGCTTGATTATGTTTCTAGCATAGTTGTTTTTTGAAATTTCCTTGAAAAGAAATGACTTGTGGGATAAGTTAATAATAGAGAGTTTATGAGAAGTTTTGACTAAATTTACATTTTATTATATTTTTAAAAAATAAGTCTGTATTTGATATCAAAAAAGTTGTTTTATTAGAAGGCGCCTATAGTACACATATTCAAGGCGCATGAGAGAACATATTTGAAGGCGCCTATAGTTCACATAGGTGGATCCATATATGAGGTTGGGGGTGCCACGACATTCGAACACCTCCATTAAAATTTTGTATGTATATATGTGTAGAAGAATTGGAATATATATTAATTTTGGCACCCAAAATAATAAAATGGCGAAGGATGCCAGTAGCAATTGTCTAGACGATCCACCCATTTAATAATGGTTCGAAATCGATTGCAGCATAATTGTTTCTGGCTTGATCTCTTACTTGCTGGAAGAGCTTCAGCTCTACTTTTTTTTCTCCTTTTCATCAATTATTCTTTACGTTTGTTCTTTATTAGTTTAAAGAAATAAATATCAAAAACACACCTAAGCTATCTCATTTTCTTGAGTTTCATACCTAAACTATTAGAGAGTTGAGTTTCATACCTAAACTATCACTTTTTAGTTTGAGAAACACACCTCAGTGGTGTGTGTAATACGCTCTCTATTATTTAAAAAAATCTTGACACATGACATTCCACATAGATAAAATATTCCACCTTACAAAAAATAAATAATAAACTATTAGTATTAATTAAAAATTAAATATTAAAGTATTATTATCTCCAAAAACATTATTATTATTTTTAAAATAAATTCTTTTTCTTACCCCACTCCACCACCGCCCCCCGGGCAATCCCCCGTCCTTTATTTTTTTTTAATTTCATTTATATTTTATAAAATATTTAAAAAAAAATCATACTACCCCCTTCCCCCCCCCCCCCAAACCACCCACTCATTCCCAAAAAAATAAAAATTCTACCCCACCTTATCTAATCTTCCGCTCCTAATTTTCTTATTTTAAACATTTTTCTCGTTTTGTATTAGATATATACATATATTTTTTAAGAATTTTTTTCTACTTGTGTACCAGATATCACATAACATAAATAAAAAATTTATTTAAAACAAGTCTTGCGGCAAATAAAAAAATACTTTCCTAAAAAGGTATGTATATATCTAATACAAAATGGGAAAAAAAATTAAAACGGAGGGATAGGTGGACTGGGGTAAAATAATTTTTTTTTAAGAAAATAAAATAATATCTAAATTATTATTTGAGGGGGGTGGGGGGGGAGGGGAGAGATGAAGTAAAAAAATTAATTGCTTTTATAAAAGAAATTTAAACAAAAAAAACTAAAAAGTAGGGGGGGGGGGGATGGGGTACGGTGAAGAGGAAATGATGGAGTGGGGTAAGAAAATTATTTTACATTTTTCAAAAATATTTTTTTTTGGGATAATAATTCTTTAATCTGTATTTTTAACTAATATTAATAATTTATTTATTTTTTATCAAGGTGGAATGTTTTGTCTATGTGGAGTGTGATGTGACAATTTTTTTTAAATAAAAGAGAGAGTGTAGTACACACACCATGAAGAGAGTGTAATAAAAGAGAGAAGTGTGCTCAATCTAAAAAGTGATAGTTTGGGTATGAAACTCACAGTTTCAATAGTTTAGGTATGAAACTAAAAAAAAGGGATAGTTTAGGCGTGTTTTTGATACTTATCTCTAATTTAAATTGATTCTCTTTTTAATTTTTTAAATTTCATTTTCACTAAGGGTGTGTTTGGTATGAAGGAAAATGTTTTCCTGGAAAACAAGTTGATTTTTGACTTTTTTTCTCATGTTTGGTTGGTGAGTAGAAAATATTTTCCGGAAAAGATTTTTAGTGTTTGATTTATGAATGAATTTTTTTTTTGAGAAATATCTTTTATTTTTATTAGGGTAGAAAAATAATTTTTGAAACTGAAAATATTTTTTAAAAACGAACTTAAATTTTTTTGGGGTAGGGTGGGGGGGGGGTGGGTGGGTTGAGGGTAGGGGTGAAAAATTGAAATTTTGAAGTTGAAAATATTTTTTAAAAACAA
>JAJOOF010024906.1:0-10467 GCA_029582545.1 Solanum lignicaule | reverse complement strand
TTAAATTTCTTTTCTTAAAAATTATTTTTTGAGGGAATAGTAATACTTTAATCTTTAATTTTTAATTGATATTAATAGTTTA
Organism: Solanum lignicaule; assembly: GCA_029582545.1. Classification (NCBI taxonomy): domain Eukaryota; kingdom Viridiplantae; phylum Streptophyta; class Magnoliopsida; order Solanales; family Solanaceae; genus Solanum; species Solanum lignicaule. Next base: position 10,385 of record JAJOOF010024906.1, on the reverse strand, counting down.
TTATTTAATTTTTGCTAAGGTGGAATATTTTATCCATGTGGAGTGCCATGTGTCAAGTTTTTTCAAATAAAAGAGAGAGTGCATTACACACACCACTGAGGTGTGTTTTTCAAACTAAGAACTGATAGTTTAGGTATGAAACTCTCAATAGTTTAGGTATGAAACTCAAAAAAGGGGATAGTTTCGATGTGTTTTTTAAACTTATCTCTCTTTATATTTTTAAACTTACGATCATAATTGATAATTTCTTTCTATTCAATATCTATTGAGTATTTTTGTATTTAATTTTTTTTATGGAACTCGCGGGTAGGGATGACAATGGGGCGGCGCGAGGTGGGAGTAGGGCGGGTTGAGCTTAATAAAAAATTTAATCTATCCCGTCTCGAATAACAACTTTTTTCATTTTCAACCCGCTCTGTATGGACCCGCCCCACATGATCTTTTTAATATTTTCTTTTTCTAGTTAAGTTTGATACTAAAAATAAAATTCATAAAATAAATTCATGTTTTAGCGGTCAGTTGGAAAACATGTAAGAGATTTTATTATTTTTTATTGAACCATTTTCATTTATTTTCTTAAATATTTTAGTAGCTTTAAAGAAATTATCTTAATAAATACTCCAATGTTCTATCACTCTTATCACATGTAAAAAGTTAAAATTAAGTTTGAACCCACCTATACCCGTAATCCGTCCTGCCCCGCATTAATTTTAATAAAAAAAAACACTTCAATCCGCTCCACACAACCTTAAACCCGCTCTACCCCCCCCCCCACCCCCCATCCGCCCCACATAACCATAAACCCACCCACCCCACATCCGCCCCGTCCCATTGTCATCCCTACTGGCTGGCAATCTGGCGATTGCCTTTTATGTAATTATGTTTTTTAAAATGTTATTTACTAGCAACCTAGCGTTTATTTTTTTTTTAAATGCCACTTAATTTCGTTTACCACAATTTTATATAAAAAAGAAAGATGGATATTCAAGGACGATTAGGAAGAACTAAGTAAAAAGAAGATATATCGCCCAACCTACCTTGAGTGAGAAGTAAAAAAAAATACAAAATAGACATTTCGCTTAAAGTTGATCAACAATTTATCTGTTTCAATTAAATAGCAAAATTGAACTTGATCAGTTCACCATTGATGAACTATATAATACTTTGAAGAAGAAGAAGAAAGATTAGAGAGAACGAAAGATTATCTACTCATATGAGTTTTGAGATTCAATTCAATTGCTTAATCCTTCAATACACATTAGGTGTATTTATATACAGTAGATGAGTTAGTTAGCTTCCTAACAAACTTAGCTAACTAACTTATAACAACTTTAACTTACTAATTAACAGACTTAACATATCACTTCTTCAACACTCCCCCTCAAGTTAGGTGCTCTAAATATGTTAAGGACACCTAACTTGGAACTAAGATATTGATGTTGAGCCTTAGTTAAACCATTTGTAAGTAGATCTGCAGGTTATTCCTTAGTAGAAATATATTGTGCCTTGACTTTGCCTTGCTGAATTTTTTCTTTAATTAAGTGACAGTCGATTTCAATATGTTTTGTCCTTTTGTGATAGATATGATTAGCAGCAATTTGTAGTGCCGATTTGCTATCCCTGAATATGTCCACTAGTAGCTTAATCTTGACCTCCAACTTAGTTAGCAATCCCAATAACCAAGTGAGTTCAGACACAGTTGATGCTAAGCTCTGATTCAGCAGAGCTTCTAAAATGGTAGTCTGTTTTTTTTATTTCCAAGACACCAAGGAGTCTCCCAGTTTGATTAAGAAACCTATAGCAGACCTCCTTGTGTGTGAACAAGCTGCCCAATCAGCATCACAAAAAGCAGTTACATCTTGTACCTGATTACTTGACATGAGTATACCTTGACCAGGTTGTGATTTGATATATTTGACAATCCTCAGTGCTGCTTCTATATGTGATTTCTTTGGTTGTTGAAGATACTAACTTAGAGTTTGTGCACCATAAGCTATATCAGGCCTAGTAACAATTAGATATAACCGTTTGCCTATTAATCTTTGATATGGACCAACATCAGATAACACATGATCTTCTTTCTTGTTGTTGGCTGTATACTCATCATATTCTCTTGTTGTCAGTTTGACATTTGTGTCTATAGGAGTAGCAAATGGCTTTGAGCCTGCAAGACCAAGCTTAGTTATTAACTCTTCCTTTGGTGCATCAATATCCCTTGATCAGACCTTGCAAATTCTATTCCCAGAAAATATTTTAGGTCTCCCAAGTCCTTCATTTTGAATACTTGTTGTAGTTTTTGTTTTGTTTCCTCAATCAATTTCAGACTATCTCTAGTTACCAACATGTCATCAACATAGACCAACACTATTACAGTTCCATGTTTAGTCTTTTGTATGAAGATAGAATGATCATATTGACTCTGTTTGAATTTGAGTTTCATCAAAGCTTCTTTCAACTTTGCATTCCACTGCCTTGGTGCCTGTTTCAATCCATACAAGGATTTGATGAGTCTACATATTGGTTTCTTCTACCCTTGACTCAAAAATCCTTGAGGTAGTTCCATGTATATCTCGTCATAAAGATCACCTTGTAAAAAGGCATTATAAACATCCATTTGATGGATGGGCCAATGTTTAGATGCTGCAATTGCCAGCACTGTCCTAACTATGACCATTTTCACTACAGGAAAAAATGTTTCCTGGTAGTCAATGCCTCTTGTTGGTTGTACCCTTTGGAAACTAACCTGGCTTTGAATCTTTCTATTTCACCATATGTTTTATATTTGATTTTGTATACTCACTTGCAGCCTGTTGGCTTCTTCCCTTCTAGTAAGTCGACTATGTCCCAAGTGTGATTGTCTTGTAGTGCAGATATCTCAGCCTTCATAGCCTCAATCCACTTAGGATCCGTAACAGCCTATAAATAAGATGTTGGTTCTGTAATAGTAGAGAAAGCAGATAAGTAAGCCCGATATTTAGGTGCTACTTTATCATATGATAAGTAATCAGAAATAGGATACACAGTGTCCTAATGGAGTTGTGTTAATGATGTGAGATCTCTCAGCTATATAGGTGGATGCTTGTCTCTATTTGATCTTTTTGTAAGAACAGTGGGTTGGACTGCAAGTTCTTGAATCTCTTGAGTCATTGGAACAATTTGTGTATGATTTTCAGCAGAATCATGCAGAGCTGGAGGTTTATCACCTGTGTCTTCATTACTATGAGCAACTTCAATGTTAGAATTGACATCATCATGACATATACTAGGATTAATGTACACATGACTATTAGAGTTAACCACATTTTGAGATACAGGATCCAACTTTTGAAATAGAGGTGGATCTACTGTTTTGATCCTAAAAGGAAACTCATTTTCTTTAAATACCACGTCTATATTAACAAAGAAGAATTTAGTGTGTAAGTCATACAATATGTATCCTTTTTGTACTTCTGAATCGCCCATAAACACTGTAGTTCTAGTTCTGGACTCTGACTTATCAGTTTGATTTACTATTTTTGCATAACACAAACATCCTAATACTCTCATATGTAATAGTGAAGGCTTGTTGTTATATAGACTTTCATAAGGAGACATTCCTATCATAGAATAGGGCAGGCTATTAATAAGATACACAACAGTAAGGACACAGTGTCCCCAAAATCTGATTGGTATGTTAGCATGTAATCTAAGAGCACTTGTGACCTCCAATATATGTTTGTGCTTCCTCTCAGCTAGGCCATTTTTCTGAGGGGAATATGCGCATGTTCTTTGGTGAATGATCCCAAGATTTTTAAATATAGTAGTGCATGCATCATTTATAAATTCAGTACCATTATCAGTTCTACAAAGCTTTACAATTTTATTAAATTGAGTTTTCAGATATACAAGAAACTAGTGTATGGTTATGCAAGCATCAGATTTAAACTTAAGTAGATAGATCCAGGTCATTCTTGAGTAGTCATCAACAATAGTAAAAAAAATACTTGTTTCCATCAATTGTGGGAATTTTATAAGGACCCCAGATATCCATATGAATCATAGCTGGAAAAGGAAATCTAGCATGTTTTGCACTAGGACATACAGAACACTTATTGTCACACCCCGAGACTGCCCCCTTGACATAAACACGGGACCTAGGATCACGAGTGACCCCAAGCTAACCCTGAGCAAGCATATCATAAGCATACTTAAACAGATACTGTGCGGAAGCTAAAAACATGAGATAAACTAAATGATGGGGAATACCCAATCGACGTCTGAATATATAAATACTTAAATAGAGTTTAAGATATTGAACTATAACTCAAATACTAAAGCTGAATCTTTCTATGTCTGAAATAAGCCTCTAACTGACTAGAGATGCTGACACATGCCCCCAGCTAACTCTTGTAAAATTGAAACTAAAATAAAAGACTGAAATATAAAGAACATGTCTATCGTCCTCGAAGAATGAGTACTCACCACTGATACTGTTGAATACAGATCGGGAACCGATATACACGTGAGCTAAATGCTGAGGACCTGAACCTACATCATGAAAAAATGTAACGCAGAGTATGCGTCAGTACTTGAAAGGTACTGAGCAGGATATGATAAAATTGAACAAACATATAACTGAACAAAGCATACTGAGCAATGATATAATCTGAACATGATGAATATACTGAAATATACTGAAGATGAACTAAACTGAATGCAATGACCAAGTACATAATTTGCAGAAACTGAATACTGAAATGTAGTTGGGAACTTGGTCAAATGCACTAGAATCTGATTGTTGGAGCTACTAATAATCGACATAAAACCACATGAGCTAAATGTGGAGTCTGATGTATACGCTCTATCAAGAGGACCCAATATACCTAAGGTCATGCAAATACGCTGAAAATGCAAGACTAACTGAAAGAACAAGATACTAAGACTGAATCCATGCAAGAGTAAACTGAGAGACTCGAGAGGAACTATTACCTCAAGCTAGAATGGAATCGGAAGAAAGAGATGAGGATACTTGGCCTTCATGGCTGCTTCTGCTTCCCAAGTAGCTCCCTCTACGGACTGACTCCTTCACAAAACCTTAACTGAAGCGACTTCTTTGTTTCTCAACCTTCGAACCTGACGATCAAGAATTTCAACTAGCACCTCTTCATAAAAGAGACAATCCTTCACAGCCACACTTTCTAATGGCACTATAGATGTTGGATCACCCACACATTTCTTCAACAAGGAAATGTGAAAGACTGGGTAGACTGCAGAGGAAATGTGAAAGACTGGGTAGACTGCTGCTAGTTTTGCTGGCAACTCTAACTCATAGGCCATTTTACCAATCCTTTTCAAGATCCTGTAAGGACCTATATATTTGAGACTGAGCTTCCCTTTCTTGTCAAATCTCATCACCCTCTTCATAGGTGACACTTCTAGGAAAACCCAATCATCAATCTCAAACTCTAAGTCCCTCCTCTTCACATCTGCATAAGACTTCTGACGACTCTGAGCTGTCTTAAGTCTATCTTTGATGAGCTGAACTTTTTCTATAGCATCATGAACCGAACTTGCCAAGGGTATAGAGGCATGACTGACGTGATCGCTAAATATGATGCCTACAGAGGGGACTTACAAACCTAAATGGACACGTAGTTCTAGGACTATGAGGGTGACTGACCCTAGTCCAACTTAGTGTTAAGCCTACTCCCAACTGGAAATGTGTACAATACAACATAACTGAAATATATTGGATAGCTCATTGTTCTGATATGTAAACTGAAAATGCAACATTAAGTACTGATAATGAAACATTCAAAACTGAGACATATATATTTGTTTATCTGTCCTAGCTAGTGTAATTCATGAACTAAACGAATCTACACAACAAGGGTTCTGAATTTCATGCAAGGAACTAAGCAACAATGTTACAACAACATGAAAATCTGATTAAGAATATTCTAACAACTAAATCACAACGATTTCTAACATTCAAGAAACCCTAGGTCTAGATAATATGAAGGGAATCAAGAATCTGACTGAATTCTAGGGACTTAATGGGTGAAAAGAGCCCACTAGTGAAATCCCACATACCTGGTGACGAATTCCACGGAGAAATCTTTCGATTTCGGGGCTGGAACTGACGAAAAATTGTTGCGTTCTTGGAGAGGGTTGCTCGACTTTTCTCTCTAAGATCGATGATTTTTTGGTGAACGATTGTTTAGGGTAGGTTCTGATTAAGTTACTAAGCTAAAACTGACCAAAACGACGTAGTTTAGGTGTCCAATGCATAGAGGAAAAGACCAAGCGACCCCTGACTTAAAACCTAACGGGGCCAATGACGGGCTTGACCGATGGATCGTCGACCAACCTACGGTCCATCCTGATCATCTGTCATTTGGCATCTGGGATTGGATCCTGAGGGCCACGATCCACGGACCTAGACCACGGCCAGTTGTCTGACCTACGGTCCGTCCGTCCAGCCGTGGGTCGTGCCTTGGCTGGATTTCCTGAGATTCTAGGGAGGGAATTGCATGTGGGAAACCACGAACCCCACCTACGGTCCGTGAGTCACCCTACGATCCGTAGGTGGTCCCCGTTTGTGGCACCTGCAACTTCTGATAATCTGTAATTTTATCCTTTTTTAATTTGGGGAGTTACATTATATCCCCCTTGGAAACATTCGTCCTCGAATGAAGATTAAACTATCTGAATAAGGAGGAAAAAAGTTGCAATCCCTACCACTAAGTACAAAAATTGATTTCTGACTAAACTGAGTTCGCATTTTCGATGTGTTTTTTTGCCAAAATTTTTCATGGACGTGCGTTAAGACCTTAGTAATGGAGCCAATTGTTCCCTATGGGAAAACGGGTCCATTTTAAAGTTCAAACTACCCCATAGTAGGATTTTTGGTGATCCGGAATTTTGACGTATTTTTTGCTAAAATTTTACATGGACGTCCGTTATGACCTTATTAATGTGAGCCAGTTGGTCCCGACGGGAAAACGGGCCCATTTTCAATTTCAAACGTGCCCCAGAGCGGGTAAACCCTTATTTTGCCGATTTTCGTGTGCTATAATCCATGGATTTTTGGTGATCAATATTCCAGCGTATTTTTTGCTAAATTTTTTTATGGACGTCCGTTAAGACCTTAGTAATGTAGCTAGTTGGTCTTGACGGGTAAACGGGCCCATTTTCAAATTCAAACGAGGCCCAGAGCAGGTAAAACCCATTTTGCCAATTTTCCTGTGCTATAGTCCATGAATTTTTGGTGATCCAGAATTTCGGTGTGTTTTTTGCAAAAAAAATTCATGGACGTCCGTTAAAACCTTAGTAATGGAGCCATATGGTCCCGACGGGTAAACGGACCCATTTTCAAGTTCAAACGAGCCCCAGAGCATGTAAACCCACATTTTGATAATTTTCATGTGCTATAGTCCATCGATTTTTGGTGATCCGAAATTCCGGTGTGTTTTTTGCCAAAAATTTTCATGGACGTTCGTTAAGACCTTAGTAATGGAGCCAGTTGGTCCCGACGGGAAAACGGACCCATTTTAAAGTTCAAATAAGCTCAGAAAAGGTGAACCCCCATTTTGCTGATTTTCGTATGCTATAATAGCTAATTAATTTTTGGTGATCCAGAATTCCGGTGTGTATTTTACCAAAGTTTTTCATGGACGTCCGTTAAGACCCAGTAAAGGAGCCAGTTAGTCCCGACGGTCAAATGGGCCCATTTTGAAGTTCAAATGAGCCATAGAGCAGGTAAACCCCCATTTTGCCAATTTTTGTGTGTTATAGTCCATGGATTTTTGGTGATCCTAAATTCCGGTGTGTTTTTTACCGAACTTTTTCATACACGTCCGTTAAGACCTTAGTAATGGAGCCAGTTAGTCTCGACGGGCAAACATGTCCATTTTCATGTTCAAACGAGCCCTAGAGTAGGTAAACCCCTATTTTACCGATTTTAGTATGCATAGTCCATGGATTTTTGGTGATCAGGAATTTCGATGTGATTTTAGTTAAAATTATTCATAGACATCCGTTAAGACCATAGTAATGGAGCCAGTTGGTCTCGATGGGCAAACGATCCCATTTTCAAGTTCAAATGAGCCCAGAGCAGGTAAACCCAAATTTTGCCAATTTTCGTGTGCTATAGACCATGGATTTTTGGTGATCCAGAATTTCGGCGTGTTTTTTGCCGAAATTTTTCATGGACGTTTTTTAAAAACTTAGTAAGATTGTCAGTTGGTCTCGACGGGCAAATGATTCCATTTTAAAGTTCAAACGAGCCTTTGAGCAGGTAAACCCCCATCCAAAAAATTTCATGGACATCTGTTAGTAATAGAGACAGTTGGTCCCGACGGGCAGACATGCCCATTTTCAACTTCAAACGAGCCCTAGAGTAGGTAAACCCCCATTTTGCCGATTTTCGTGTGCTATAGTCCATGGATACTTGGTGCTCCAGAATTCCGGCGTGTTTTTTGTCAAAAATTTTCATGGATGTTCGTTAAGTCTTTAGTAATGGAGTCAATTGGTCCCGACGGGTAAACGGGCCTATTTTCAAGTTCAAATGAGCCCAGTGCAGGTAAACCCCCATTTTGCTGATTTTCGTATGCTATAGTCCATGAATTTTTGGTGATCCAAAATTTTGGCGTATTTTTTGCCGAAATTTTCATAGACGTCCGTTAAGAACTTAGCAATGGATCTAGTTGGTCCCGATGGGCAAAAGGGCCCATTTTCAATTCAAACGATCCCCAGAGTAGGTAAGCCCCCATTTTACCGATTTTTATGTGCTATAGTTCATGGATTTTTGGGAATTTGGAATTCTGATGTGTTTTTTGCCAAAAAATTTCATGGATGTTCATTAAGACCTTAGTAATGAAGTCAGTTGGTCCCGATGGGTAAACCGACCCATTTTCAAGTTCAAATGAGCCCAGAGCAGGTAAACCTCCAGTTTGCCCATTTTCGTGTTCTATAGTCCATGGTTTTTTGGTGATCCAGAATTCTAGCGTGTTTTTTGCTGAAATTTTTAATGGATGTCCGCTAAGACCTTAGTAATAGAGATAGTTGGTCCCGACGAGCAAATGGGATAATTTTCAAGTTCAAACAAGCATCAGACCAGGTAAATCTACATTTGCCAATTTTTGTGCTTCCGGCATTCTTTTTGCCGAAATTTTTCATGGACGTCTATTAAGACCTTAGTAATGGAGCCAGTTGGTCCTGACTGGCAAATGAGCCCATTTTCAAGTTCAAACGAACCCCATAGCAGGTAAACCCCCATTTTGCCGATTTTCGCGTACTATAATCTATGGATTTTTGGTGATCGGAATTTTGGCTTATTTTTTGTCGAAAGTTTTCATGAACGTTCGTTAAGACCTTAGTAATGGAGCCAGTTGGTCCCAACGGGAAAACGGGCCCATTTTCAAGTTCAAACAAGCCCCAAAGCAGGTAAACCCCCATTTTGCCAATTTTCGTATGCTATAGTTTATGGATTTGATGTGAAACAAGAACATAAAAATAAAATAGAAATAAAAAAAACTAGATAAAAGAGATAGACACAATTAAATTCAAACAACTAAGAGATGTAATGGTGAAACTAACCAAAAACACCACTTAATTGGGAAATAAAAGCACATAATCTATTAGAATCCTCAAGAAAGTAATAATCTTACTTGCAAATTCTAGGACAAAATGTTGAAGTTCAACAAAGGGCTTCCAACTCTCACAAGAGGCATAACATGTCCAAAACTACTTATGAAACCCTAATATCTACTATTTATACTAAAACTTAAATAGTGAATAAAGACTCAATTGCCCTTCATTAAAATTACAAGGTAATTAAAATGGTAGGGCACTTAATATATTAAATATCTTCAAGTCTTCCATGTTGGTGCCTTCCAAAGGTTCCATCTTCATTCATAAAGCTTGCAATGCTTGAAGATCCTTAGCTTGACTCCTTGTGAAAGGCCTCCTTGAAGTAGTGTCACTTTGATCTACATCACACTCCCCTTCTTCAAAAGAATTCGTCCTCGAATTTGCCACACCTACATCAAAAAGAGATAAATCACTAACATTGAAAACATTATGGACCAAATACTCACTTGGTAAGTCTACTTTGTAAGCATTATCCCCAATCTTTTCAAGGACTTGAAAAGGTCCATCTCCTCTTGGCATAAGTTTGTTCTTCCTTTTGCTTGGAAATCTTTCCTTCCTAAAATGAACCCATACCCAATCACCGGGTGCAAAGGTGACTCGCTTTCGTCCCTTGTTGGCTCTTTTGGTTGCATCATTGTTGGCCTTCTCAATTCGCATTCTTACTTTCTCATGGATGTTCTTCATAGCTTTTGCCTTAGCTTTTGCATCTATACTCACAATAACATCTTTGGGTAAAGGAGTTAAATCTAATG
>JAJOOF010024902.1:0-12678 GCA_029582545.1 Solanum lignicaule | reverse complement strand
TATATATATATATATATATATATATATATATATATATATATATATAACACTTGATTAATTTTAACCGCCCAATCAAATGATCAGACGGTCCAAAATGAGTAAGACTTTTCCTCTCCTAAAAAGACACATATCGTCCCCTATACTCTAGATCAACATTGAATTTTCCTTCTTCCCCAGACCCCTTGCGCGTTTTCTTCTTCCCCAGACGGAACATCTTCTCCATCAGCTGCCCACGCCTCTTCCTCTTCCACAAAACGATGCCCCAAGCTCCTCTCCCATCGCCCCATGGCCGCCCCCACGTGCTCCCCCATTCCCCGTCAGAGAACGGCTCTGGGCCGCCGGAAAAATGCCCCATCAATCACTCAACTCTCTCAAATCGACCTGAAAAGGTCGATTTTTGAGAAATTTTTCTTCCCCATCATGATTTCTTTGTTGTTTCCTCTGAGAGTTGTGTTTCCAAGAATTCAAAAAAATTTGAATTCTTGGAGCCCAAATCGACTATAAAAAGATGGACTTCGGTTCTCATTCGGGGATCATCCATCACCGTCCAAAATCAATCCAGAAAACAGGGAGAAAAACAAGTAAGAAAATCCAAGAATCAACTGAAAAATCCGTGAACGAGTTATTCTCTTTTGTTCTTTGTGTCAGTCTTTTTGCTTTAAATTGAAGAGGGAGTTTGAATCTGGAATCTTTTGACCTTAAATCTCTAGTTTGCTGCTCTACACAAGGGTGAAGTTTGTATACAACTTCACCCTTTTTTTAGTCTTGTTCGTTTTGCTGTTGGTCTGTTTTTTTTATGATAACATAATATTGCAATTCTTCGTTCTGGTTGAATCTTTTGTTCCTTCTAGTTTAATATGATTTAAATAAGTATGTATGAATGATAAAGTACATCTTAATTTGATTTAGTGATTGTAACTTGCTACGGTTCTTTTTTTTAGACTCCAGTAAGTCTTATAACGAATTGTTTCAAGCTATTCTACTTGTTTTAGTGTTTTTTTTCTTTCTTGTTTACAGTAGGGATCAGTATCAACGCTTCTTGACATTTATCTCGACTCTGCCTATTTTGAACATGTTTGGTTGTTGTTCCCTGTAAATTTATTCATAGATAAGAAAGACAAGATGAGTAAGAATTAGTGTCGTTTAAATGAATTATTGACTCATACAAACATGTAGCATGTTGTTTTCGTTCAAATTTTCATCTGTTCGAGTCGATCACTTTTCATGTCTTGTCATACTATGATTAGATGCAGCATCGCTAGATCTCGTTATTATTTTTTTAGTTATGTCGCATAAAACTTGAAGTATGCCTCCAATTTTATGGCAGATGCCGAACAACTATTGATTTGTTTTCTATGAATAACTGTTACTACTTTTCTTTAGCTTTTTAAAAAGAATAAAAATAAGATAATGTTGGCTTGTAAAATAGCTGCTGCTTTAGCTAAGTTTTCGGGTTCCAATTTCGCTTATGAAGTGATTCGGGTATTCAAATACAAATAGTATATTAAGAAGTTATTGTATCTATTAAAACAAGTTAGCAAGTATCCATCTAGTAAAGACACTTTAATCTTTTCTAGCCATGAGTTGTTGGGCACCTTGTCTAACATTGATAACTTGTATTTTTTTGTTTCATATTGAGAACTTGGCGACTTATCTATGTTCTAAATTCCTAAAATAGACCATATAAGGTGATGATATTCTTATGTTTCTTTCCTAAGTATGCTTGCTTACTTGATTTCAATGGAATACATATGCTTTTAAGTTAGTTGAGGACAATTAGTTTACTAGATTAACTTAGTGTATCCCAAAATTGTGCAAAATATATAAAGTAAGCAATTCTAATAGCATTTGAAAGGTTTACACAAACTCATGGTTGCCAAGATAGTGAAAGAAAATATTTTTTACATATCAAAATGCCACTTTAACATGTCTCTGATATCTTGTTTAATGTGGGTTTATATTTATTTGCATACATACATTACTGCACCGTTTAATTAGTTACTAATCTTTATCTCCTTATATTTCTTATGTTTCATGTACAACCGGAGGGCTGGAGTTTCTACTTTGGAACTCGTTATTGGCCTAAGATAGTAGGCCAACAACAATTAGGATCATCACAACGCTTGGAATCTCGCAAATTAGGAGTCCAATATTTCTTAGTCTTTCTCTTTTCGAGTCTTAATTATATTGTTTTGATATGTTGGCTAACCTTTACTCTTAAGTTTTGATATATTGCTCGTCTTTTTATTTTGAAGATTATTTATGTGAGCCAATAATATTTGTTTATGTATTTAGTTGAAACACTTTAAAAACAAATGATACAAAAAATATTTTCTTAAAAAATGGGTTAGTATTTTACTTATAACATTCTTTCACGCCTTTAAAGTTGAAAAGAGAGGGCTTATAGTTTAAAAGTTTTCCAAATGAATTTTCAAAAGGCTAAAAAATAATTTTTATTTATGCCTATTTGTCGCTTAGGATCTGCAAATAAATTTGAAATTAGTTTAAAGGCTAGAATAATTACCTTTAGAAATTACTTATGGCTAAGATAATTACTTTTAGACATACATATTTTTTAAGAAAATAAGTAGGAAAGTAGTCTTATATATTTAACCAAAAAATAAATATAACTATAAAATAAAGTCCCAATAGTTAGGCCTATTTTATAATCTTTAGATCAACCTCTTTATAAAGAAATTGTATTTACTATTTGTCATGCCCCGAGACTACACCCTGGACGTGGTCGGCACTCGAAGACCATTGCTGGACCCAAGCGAACCCTTGGCCTAGCTTACTTAACTCAGCGGAAGACAATGTTCATATAATAACTCAAAGAAATAACATCTTAGCCAAAATGGAAACTCAAGTCTTAAATGATACAAATGAAATGAATAAGACTAAATAACTAACATATGACTGTCTATGAAGCCTCTAATAACAACTGAGATGGATGTTGGGACAAACCCCACAACATCCTAATAAACTAAACTAGAAATCAATGAAATGGATCCTCCGGAAAGCTAGGAGGCCCACCCACAGACTCTGAACTGCTCACTGGATCAACGATGCGTCGGAATGCCGATTCTAGTTACCTGTGTCTGCATCATAAGACGATGTAGGCCAACTGGCATCAGTACATTGAATGTACAAGTATGCGAGTTGGAATGCTAAAACAACATAAGCTTGAAAGGGAATCTGAAAGAAACACTTACCTTGGCTCTTCTCAACTCATGAATACTTAACTGAACTCATTTCAATATAAAACAGTTTAAAACAAGTGCGATATAAAGAAAAGCTGTTTAAAAACATGATGTCAACTCTATGTATATACAAGGATACAACATAACTCTATGTAGATAAAAATACAATAACTTCTGTAGGAGTTTCTCTAACCGACAACCATCATATAAAGCTATAGTGATGATACAACGATCTACATCACGCTGCCAATGCATCCTATACCCGGCCAAAGGTATAGGACCTGAATTGCCTAATGGATCCACTAGTATATTGCGAAAAGGATTCATCTAAAAAGTATGACCCTTTTCTACGCATGGTGGCTACATGGTTTTATGGTGACGTGAGTTATCTGAACTCATGATCGTCCCCAATTCGGTGCTCAATACTACTCCCAAAATATACTGGCTCCTATGTTTTAAAAACATACTTCTTCTGTGATTTGAGATTAGTGCTCAAAAACTTAGCTCAAAGGCTATCTTGGAAATCTCAGTTTCCCTTCTTGCTTCATTTAGAAAGCTATTTCTCTTTTCTGAAAACTAGCCCGTAGGCTCTTTGGAAATCTCCGTTTTCGTTCTTATTAAAATGTGAAAACATTTTTAAACCTCATTGGGAATACATAGTCCCCATATACTTCTTTGAAGAAAAGAACTTCAACTTTACTCTTTATTGAACTCAAAACTTAAGTCTTAAACAAGGTTAGAACATTTGTGAAAGACCTTTGAAAACTTGAATAACTTGACTCTTGACTTCTCTTGACTTTGACCTTAACTGCTCTTGCCTTGACTCTTAACTGATCCCTAACTTGAATTATGGATTCAAGGATTTTGATTTGTCATGGAAAAGATCTCATATTGTTTAGGAATGATTCTAGATAGCTAAACATGCGAAGCTGAAATGTTCGAATCTGGGAACTAGGGGCGCGATGCGCGGCCACCCCTTAATTTCGTCCGACGAAAATTTTTTTTGGTTTTCCAACCCTAATTCACCCAAACTCGGTTCTTTTTCTCAAATTACTTTTAGATACAGGTACCCAACAAATGTACCTAAGAACCTAACATGAAACGACCCTATGATGCCACATCACGAACTTAGAAACTTCCCAACTCAGTCAAATTCAAGAACAATATATGAATTCAAAATAGATATCAAGATCATCAATACTCTAACTCATTTAGGTCGAATCCAAACTGAAATTAATATGCTTGGCATGTGGGAGAACTATCCCAACGTTATTAGAGCCTCACATACCTGGTAGAACCAAATCCTTGGCGAAACACCAACTTCCTTGATCGTTCTTGATGAATTTGCCCTTTTCTCCTTCTTTTTTTCTCTTCTCCTTTCTCCTTAGCCCTAGCGTGAAATCCCGAATTCTAAAACTGACTAAAATCTGATTTGACCCATATTAAACTCCTAAAAATGGATTAAAATAATAGGGCAATGAAAAGACTAAAAACATTTCCTTAATCCAATTAGCCCAACTTCCAAAGGGCATAACTCACCCATACAAACCCGAAATCGTGCAAACTTGGCGGAATTGGAAAGATCGTTCCAAGAGATTTCCAACCATAGCTGGAACTACACCTAACTCATCTTGAGCTAGTAGTTATGGTCGTTTGAAGTTGACAAAAAACTCAACTTTAACTTGCTTAAAATTTTCCAGATTTCCTTATACTTTCCAAAAATAACTATTTCCAGATTTTTAAACTTCTTTCTAGTTCTTTCTAGTTGCGATATATTACAATATCTCCCCCTTGGGATCATTCGTCCTCGAATGAGATTTCCTATTACTAAGCTAAGGGTGGTGACATCTAGTTCAAACACCCAACAAGCAAATGCAACAAATAACATGCTTACTCATAATTCAGATAGTACTAAGGAGAAAATTAGTACCTTGGTCTGCATTTTCTCTGGATTCAAAGAGATGTGGATATCTCTTCTTCATATCCTCTTCAGCTTCCCAAGTAGCTTCGTCAACAAATTGGTTCCTCCAAATGACTTTGACTGATGCTACCTCTTTTGTTCTCAACTTGCGAACTTGACGATCTAAAATCTGAACCGGAATCTCCTCATAAGATAAGCCGTCCTTGATCTCAATATTTTAAGTTGATATGATTAATGAAGGATCGCCCATGCACTTCTTCAACATAGAGATGTGAAACAACGGATGAACCGCAGCTAACTCTTGTGGTAGCTCCAACTCATAAGTTACATTGCCCATCCTCTTGGATATTCGATAAGGTCCAATATACCGGGGACTAAGTTTCCCCTTTTTACCAAACCTCATAACACCCTTCATGGGTGAAACTTTCAAATATACCAAATCATCTACTTCAAACTCTAACGCTTTTCTCCTAACATCAGTGTAGGATTTTTGACGACTCTGTGCCGTTTTCAACCCTTCTTGAACCACTTTCACCTTCTCCATAACTTGGTGAACTAAATCTGGTCCTATGAACCCTGCTTCACCAACTTCAAACCATCCAACAGGAGATCTGCATCTTCTCCCATAAGAGCTTCATAAGGATCCATTTGGATGCTAGAGTGATAGTGGTTGTTATAAGCAAATTCAATGAGAGGTAGGTGATCATCCCAATTCCCTTTAAAATCGATCACACAAGCCCTCAACATATCTTCTAATGTCTGAATAGTATGCTCTGCTTGCCCATCTATCTGAGGATGAAAGGCAGTACTCAAGTTCACATTTGAACCCAAACCTTTCTGAAACGATTTCCAGAACTGTGCAGTAAATTGTGCCCTCTGTCCGAAATAATGGAGACTGGAACACCATGAAGTCTTACCACCTCCTGAATATATAACATGGCATAATCTTCTGCTGAATAGGTAGTCTTTACCGATAAAAAGTGGGTTGATTTCGTCATTCTGTCGACAATCACCCAAATAGAATCATGCTATCTGCGAGACATTGGTAAACCTGTGATGAAATCCATATTGATTATCTCCCACTTCCATTCCGGAAGTTCTATATTCTGAGCCAAACCACCGGGCCTTTAGTGCTCAACTTTCATTTGCTGGCAATTTGGACAGTTAGCAACAAATTCTGCAATGCCCTTCTTCATGCTATTCCACCAATAAACTTCTCTCAAGTCACGATACATCTTTGTGGACCCCGAATGAATGAGGTAAAGCCAATCCATATGCCACTAGCCCTACGCATTCAAGAATTTCAAAGGGACCAATGTATCGTGGACTTAGCTTGCCTTTCTTGCCAAATCTCATCACCCCTTTCATGAGTGATACCTTAAGAAGAACATTCTCACCAGTCTAAGATGCCATGTCTCTTACCTTATGGTCTGCATACTTTTTCTGTCTACTCTGGGCTGCTAAAAGCTTAGTTTGAATACTCGTCACCTTGTCTTGAGCATCCTTTACTAAATCAACCCCCAAAGGTTTCACATCTCCCGCCTCAAACCATCATATGGGTGATCTACATCCCCTCCCATATAATGCCTCAAACGGTGCCATATCAATGCTGGAGTGATAACTATTGTTATAAGAGAACTCACAAAAAGGTAAGAACTTATCTCAATGCCCTCCAAAATCAATCACACATGCCATCAACGTGTCTTCTAACACTTGAATAGTCCTCTATGACTGTCCGTTCATCTGTGGATGGAAAGAAGTACTAAAAGTGAGTTGTGTGCCCAATTCATCATGTAATTTCCTCCAAAACTTGGAGGTAAACTACGTACCACAGTCTGAGATGATAGAAAGGGGCACGCCATGCAACCTCACTAGCTCTTTCACATAAACCTTAGTCAATTGTTCAACATTATAATCTATTCTTACCGGAATAAAATGGGCTGACTTAGTCAATCTATCAACCACTACCTAAATAGAATCAAACTTCCCCAAAGTCTTGGGAAGACCAACCACAAAATCCATGGCTATCATTTTCCATTTCTATTCCAGAATTGACATTCTTTGAAGCAAACCTGCAGGCCTTTGGTGCTCATATTTTACTTGTTGGCAATTTTGACATTTAGCCACAAACTCCGCTATATCATTCTTCATGTCCGACCACCAATAAACTCGCTTCAAATCTTGGTACATCTTGGTCACACCCGAATGAATGGAATATCGCGAACCATGGAATTCTATCAACAATTGCTTAATCAAGTCATCAACTCGAGGAACACAAATTCTTCCTTTAAAACTGAGGACACCTTTCGCATCAAGAGTGGTCTTTTGTGCCTTACAAATAGCAGTCTTCTTCTTGAGTTCATTCAAATTTTCATCCTTAAATTTCTTGGCCTTGATCTCTTCCATAAACATGGCCCATACTTCAATGCTAGCTAACACCCCACCTTTTTTTGAGATGCCCAATTGCATGAATTTAGACTCCAAGGTCTGAATTTCCTTAGCTAAAGGACGCTTAGTTACGCTCAAGCAAGATAAACTATCCATACTCACTGCTTTTCGACTCAAAGCGTCTGCCACTACATTAGCCTTACCAAGATGGTATTGAATGGTGACATCATAATCTTTAAGTAACTCCATCCACTTTCGTTGTATCAAATTCAAATCCTTTTGAGTGAACACATGCTGCAAACTACGATGATTAGTAAACACTTCACACTTGACCCCATAAAGATAATGCCGCCAGATGTTAAGAGTGAACACTACCGTTGCCAACTCCAAATCATGTGTTGGGTAATTCCTCTAATGCACCTTCAATTGACGCGAT
Organism: Solanum lignicaule; assembly: GCA_029582545.1. Taxonomy (NCBI): domain Eukaryota; kingdom Viridiplantae; phylum Streptophyta; class Magnoliopsida; order Solanales; family Solanaceae; genus Solanum; species Solanum lignicaule. The sequence goes on along the minus strand of JAJOOF010024902.1, from coordinate 4,733 downwards.
GCATAAGCTATAACATTCTTATCCTGCATCAACACAGCACCCAAACCAGAATATGAAGCATCACAATAAATAATAAAATCTTTACCTTCAACCGGTAATGCTAGAATGGATGCGGTGGTCAAAAGAGTCTTGAGCTTTTGGAAGCTCTCTTCACACTTTTCAGTCCATTCATATGGTATCTCCTTTTTGGTCAAATTTGTCAAGTCAGTGGCAATACAAGCAATTTTCTTCACAAATCGACAATAGTAGCTAGCAAGCCCCACAAAACTCCTAACCTCCGTCATAGAGCTAGGCCGAACCCAATTCTGAGCCGTCTCAATCTTTTGGATATCTACAATTACCCCATCTTTTGAAACTACATGCCCTAAAAAGGCAACCGAAATCAACCAAAATTCACACTTAGAAAATTTCGCATACAACCTTTGTTTCACAAGAACACCCAGAACAATACAAAGATGGTCGGCATGCTCTTCCTTACTTTTCAAATAGACCAAAATATCATCAATAAAGACTATGACGAATGAATCAAGAAATGGCTTGAACACCCCATTCATTAAACTCATAAAAGTTGCGGGCGCATTAGTCAACCCAAACGACATCACTAGAAACTCGTAGTGCCCATAGCGGGTTCTAAATGCAGTCTTTGGCACGTCCTCATGCCTAATTTTCAAATGATGGTAACTAGACCTTAGATCAATCTTAGAGAAAACGGATGCACCTTGCAATTGGTCAAAGAGATCATCTATTCAAGGCAATGGGTACTTATTTCGAATGGTGGCCCTATTCAATTGCCTGTAATCTATACACATTCTCATACTACCATCCTTTTTCTTAACAAACAAAACTGGAGCAACCCATAGGGAAGCACTAGGACGAATAAATCCCTTATCAAAAAGCTCTTGGATTTGAGCCTTAGGCTCTCTTAATTCTGCCGGTGCCATGCGATATGGAGAGATAGAAATGGGGCGGGTACCAAGTTCTAAATCAATGCAGAAATCTATATCCCTATCCGAAGGCATACCAGGTAAATCATTAGCAAACACTTCTCTAAATTCTAACACCACAAGAATAGACTCAATAGATGGAGACTCAAACTCAACATCCCTAATATGAGCTAAATAATCCAAACAACCTTGCCCTACCAGTTTCTTAGCCCGAATGGAGGATATGATCTTAGCTTGCTTAGGCTTGTACACCCCTTCCCACTCTAACTTTTCCCTTCCCAGAATTTCTAGAGTTACAGACTTAGTGTTACAATTAAGCACATCATAATAGGGGGACAACTAAGTCATGCCTAAGATTATGTCAAAGTCAGTCATATCCAAAATCACCAAATCAGCCCAAGTCTGAAAACTCATAAACAAAATAGGACAAGCACGATAGACATGGGTGACTATGACAGACTTTCCAACTAGGGTAGAAACATGGATGGGGGCATCAAGTATATCATAAATCATAACAAATGTTGCAGCAAACCTCACAGACACATAAGAATAAGTAGAACCTAGATCAAATAACACATTAGCCATCCGGTCACAAACAAGAATAGTACGTGTGATCACGGTGTCAGACGTCTCTGCCTCATTCTTGCCCGAAAAGGCGTAACACTAAGCCATATCATCATGATGGGTGACTTCCCTTCCTGGTTGTACTCTACCTCTGCCTGCGTTACCATTTACCCTACCTCCGCGACCTCGCTGATTTCTTCCTCGCCCACCTTGTGGATGCCCTCGACCATTATTACCATTTCCCGTGGGTACCACTTCTCTAGTCTGCTATTGAACGGAATCCATCATACATGGGTGGGGACAATCTCTCATCATATGTACAGGCTCTCCACAATTATAGCAAGTACAATCAAAAGATAGCATGTTATCCATCGAAGGCGCGACTCCCTGTCTATCCTGAATCAAATTATAAGATGGAGTTCCCGAGTAATTACCTGTAGAAGCGGGCATAACAGACTCAATTGGCCTGGCAACGAGTGTTGGCATCCCTCACCCTTTGGAGTAAGAACCTTGAAAGTTACCCGAGTTCTTAGCCCTTTGTGCCAATGCCTTAGCCTGACCGTCTCGCCTCACCCCCTCCACTTTCTTAACAAAGTTTGTTACCTCATTAAAGCTCCTCCCTGCAGAGGTCATATGAACAGATAATACCTGCAACTCAGAATTTAGTCCCTTAATAAATAAACGGATCCTATCTTCCTCAGTAGTAACCAATTGAGTAGCATATCTAGACAAGGCATGAAACTTGGCCTCATAAGCAGCCCCAAACATACCACCTTGCTCCAAGGCCATGAACTCATCCTTTTTGCGATCTCTCAAAGTCCTAGGCACATATTTCTCTAAAAATAGAGAATGAAATTGGGTCCAAGAAAGTGGAGGTAGATCTGAAGATCTGCATTCAATATAAGCTCTCCATCACTGGTTGGCCTCACCTCGAAGTTGAAAAGTTACAAACTCAACCCCATGCTGATGGACAATTCCCAACTTATACAACCTCTCATAACAATCTAGGATGAACTCATATGTATCCTCACTCTCAAAACCAAGAAACACAGGCGGTTTCAACTTCAAGAACTTAGTCAACATCTCATGATCATTACTAGTCATAACAGGACCTAACAAAGGATGGAAGAAAGCATCATTACCTACATTCCCTCTCATCTTGGGGACAGTGGTAGCAATATGAGGATTGACGGGAGTTTGAGTTGCTTGAACAAAGGGAAGCAATCCAGGACCAACCAATCCCTTCAAGAATGACATGATCTGCTAAGCTAACACTGGGTCTATGGGAGGAATACATGTTGTCTCAGCCTGCACCTCTTCCTCTTGTCCAACATTCTCTTCATTCTCAACCTCGATATTCTCCTCTTCCTATTCATGATGCGCATGAGGAGCCTCATTCCTGGGAGCACTTTCAACCGGTGCTCCATCCCTAGTAGGCAACACCACCGTTCCTCGGCCTCTACCCTTAGCTCTTTCTCTACCCCTGCCTCGACTGCGACTTCTCGCTGAAGATTCCTTAGCTGGAGCATTGACAGGAGCTATGGGCATGACGCTGTTGAATCTAGTGTTAACCATCTGCGGACAGAAGAGTGAAAGAGGTTAGATACCAATTTGAATCGTCAGATACCAATTGGAATCAAGTTATAGCACGAAAGGAGACAAGAGAAAATGGAGAGATTTTCTAAAGTTCTATAGCCTCTCGAAGAGAAGTACAGACGTCTCCATACCGTTCCGCAAGACTCTACTAGACTTATTTTGGTACATCGAGATCAACGAACCTAGGCTCTGATACCAATATTGTCACGACCCAGACCATCGTGATTGGCACCCACACTAACCCTCTAGTGGGAGAACCATTCATACTAATTAGCTAACCAACTTAATCAAAATACTAAAGCATTTAAGTTACGAAATCAAGTTAAATGTTAAGAAAAGAAATAGGGAGTTCCCATAAACTCCAAATCAATAGTCTAACAACTAAACAAATGCGGAAAAATACACCTAGAACCTGAAAGTCAATGTACCAAAACTTTAACGAGATCCATAAGTCTAAACAAGAAGGGTTACAACTCCAACTAATGTGCTAATAACTAACTAAAAAGTCTAAGTCCGAAATATGGACATAAATAGAAAGAGAACTCATGAGAACCCGGAAACTTGCTGACACTTGAATTCGAAACGATGATCACTGATCTTCTAAGCGAGGTCTGTCAATAGCCGCCTGAAGATGCCTTGTACTCAACAAAAAAAGAGCAAGTGCAGTATCAGTACACAACCACAGTGTACTGGTAGAATCACGCGGCTATCCCACTAAGTGCAACATGCATAAGCCATTACAACATAATTATAACATGCATACGCCGAACATATACAATATCAATATCATTTAAGAATAACGATCAAGTTCACATTTCTCTATTACACAGTTATGTAAAGTGAATGGTCCTCTCATGGAACCCAAACTCAAACTGTTAGCACACCGGTACGTGTTATACGATCCAATATTTATGCTAAAACGTGGCAACCGATCCCATATTTATGTCGAAATGTGGCAACCGATCCAAGTTAGTGTGTCGAAACGCAACACCGATCCATTCAACAAGCCACAATCACAAAGTACATTCTCATAATCATACAATCAAGTCATGATTTATGTCATTTATCATTCATCTATCATCATGTACAATTAGTGTGATCAACAGTGCAACATTCACATACATACACGTATTATAATTAAGCAAGAACAAACATATATCACACAATCATGAAATCACAACTGTTGACACCCAATTTTAACCCTCCACAATATAACTTAATCATTTCGAGCTTCTCCAATTTTAAACGATTTAAAATAATTAGTTTTATAAAGTTTCAAAAAATAATAATATAGTTTGCAAGATTTTTTATTAGTTTTGTCACTTTTCATAATTTTTAGATAATATATATGTTTTACATAATTATGTGTATAATTGATATATTTTATGATTATTCGAAAATCGTCTAAAAGAAAAAAAAAAGGATTTTATATTTTAAATTTAGGGATAGTCATAATTTTGAATTAATGAGTTTTATGAAATTCAAAATACTTTCAAGTTATTTTTTTAAAAGTAATTTTATCATTTTTTAATAATAAACATGTATATTTTAGCAATCACGTTATTTTATAAATATTTGAAAAGTCATCACAAAAGATTTTACATTTTAGTTAAATATTTTATTAATTTA
>JAJOOF010024901.1:0-13044 GCA_029582545.1 Solanum lignicaule | reverse complement strand
AAATACTCTCTTCATTTGAAATACAAAGTGACTTTGAAAAGTAAAGTAGGCACATAAAATACAAAACTTGTTGGTATACAATTAGGTTGAATACAAAATAAAAGAGAAATACAAACTTGTTCACATATAAATTGAGATTGAAATACAGAATGAATACCCAATAAAATACAAAATTGTTAGTATACAGTTAGGATGAATACAAATTAAGAAGGAAATACAAACATGTTGGTATACTAATTGAGATTGAAATACAATGTAAAAACAAAAAAATGTAAAACTTGTTGATATATAGATAGAATGAATACACAAATAAACTGTTGATTTAGACATTGTAGACAGACATGTGCTTTCCCCAAATCTAAAACCTTAAAAGCAAATATAAATGTATTAAAAATCAAACAAAATAAACATATGAATGAATTTGTAGATTCTAATAAATCTGAAATATTCAAACGAAATTAGAAAAAAATCAAAAAAAAATTGTTTAATCGACTTAAAATCTAAAATACATAAATTTTAGATGAATATGTAAACAAACTTACATAAAAATAAAAAAAATTAACGGCAAATCCGTAATATGTACAATGCGAAATATAAATCATAAACGGTGATTTGAAAACAAATCAAAAGAAATATAAATAACTAATTGAACTACATAAATATTAGATGAATATGTAAACAAACTTGCATAAAAATCGAAAAAATAGACGGAAAATCCATAATATGTACAATGCAAAATATAAACCATAAACGGTGATATTGAAAACAAATCAAAAGAAATCTAAATAACTAATCGAAATTGATAATGGAAATTACCTTGTCAACCGAGAAATATGCTTGAATTAATAAAGAGATTTCGTTTAACAATAAAGAAAGTTTCTTGATGAACAACAATTTAGCACCTTGAAGAAAGATAAACTTGAAACGTGAAAGGTGGGGAAGAAATGTGAAAGTTGGGGAAGGAACGTGAATGGTGATGAAAACAGGTTAATGGTATTGGCTTTATTTTATTTTTTTTCACTTTAAATGGTTATTGGTATATAATTTGGTCCGATGTAGGACTCTTTCCATAAATAAAATTAATTTAAAATACTAAAATTTGAATACATATTATTTTATAAAAATATTGTCATTCTGCCATTTTAAATAAATATTTTAAAGCGTTGTTATTTTGACTAATTATGTTAGATATTATGACTTAATTGCTAATTTTCCCTATATTCATTCGACTTGACATTTTTTTGTTGGTGGGGTGAGTTTCTTAAAAAAAAATAGATAGAAGGATGAATCTTGCAACTTTTTGGATAGTTCAAAGATGTTTTTTGTTCACTTGTATAACACAAGAATGCACTTTAGATTTAGGTTATACTTCAGGGATGATTTTAGCCAAATACTCTACTTATTCAGACAAATATTGCATTAAACTATGTCGATTCTTTCTATTTAAGTAAAATAATTTCACAAATTATTAGTTTTCTCATGTTTTAAGATAGTAGAGAAAGATTATGAGTTTGAGACTGAGTATGAGTAATGACGAGATTAGAGGATGTATCTTTTCATCGTCATCATTATTATTATCTATGTCTACATCTACTTCATGTTCTTCCTTTATAGCGTAAGTTTTTGGGGTCTTCAAATAATTCATATCATGTACACCTACCCCTATGTCTCTTATTTTACTAGATGGTATTGGAGACATACAAAATAAAATCTAGTACTTATACTATCTTTATCAAAATCAATTTTTTTTTTCTTATTACTATTTATCTTTGGGACACAAATTTTTAACATTTTTACTTACTTCCCTTATTTTATCCATTATGAAAATTAAATTAATAAAATTATAAGTACAAAATTAATATAATTAGATATTTAAGAATTAATATACTAAATAAAAGTAAACAAATATATCAAATTTTTGGAGATAAAAGAATAATTTAATATTCGTAAATTGATAAATTGAACACTTGAAAGTTGAAAACTTTTACTTGATGTTATTAATTGCAAAATTAATAAGAAATTGCTAGAAAATAAAGACTTTAAAAGACAAATTAAGAGAAAATAAGGAGATTGTTGTAAGAAAAATGATGAAATGTCTGAAATATTTTTGTAGGTTAAAACATAATTTTTAAACATGGGGGTTAATTTTTTATTTTTTTTATTAGTTTGGGATATTTTGAGTTCATTATATCAGATTTTTTTCGTTGGTCTAGCCACTGTTTGTTTTTTTTTTTTTTGGGCAAAAATTGCCCCATTGGCCCAACGATTGAATCAAAATTTTAATAATTATTTTTTTAAGGATAAACTAGATAACTACATATACATCACTACCATATATACTATATTTACCTCTAGTTTAAAATATTTAATCAGATACACAAATCCCTTAAATAAGGAATTGAATAATTATCTTAAATCTAAACTCCTTAATTAATGATCCATTAACAAGTCAAATTCTTTCTTTTTTTCACATCTGCCGTTTCATCCATATCCTCACTTCCACCAGCCCTCCTTCTTCCTTTATTAATTCATCTTCTCCCTCTTTCTTCCTTTCTTACTTCATCCTCTCAATACCTGTTTGCATGTTCAAATTAGCATTACACATATATGTTTGTTTCTATTATTTTATTATTTTCATGTATTTTGATCTTGTATCTGAGTTAGTGTTCATAATGTTTTGAAGTTCAATTTTAAAAAAATTTACAAATTAGGTTTTATAGTTTTTGATTTTGTTGTTTTTCAAACACTTTAATGGTTGAACATTCCCAAAATCGGATGATTCTCGTTAAGGTACTACACATAAACAATACTATACAAAAATCAAACAACTTTTATTTGTTCATTTTCACTCATGAATTTCTCTTTGTAGGGATTGACTCTTCATCCGCCAATATTCAAGTCGAGAATATATCTAAATATAGGAACGACCCAATCAAGATATAAGAATTACGCCAAACTTTAATTAACAGAAAAAATACACCATTAGATGCACCTCAAGTGCAACAATGTTGGATACACATCAGGTATACATGTATCTAGTTAAGAGTTCATGTATCTAAGTTAAGATTATATGTATCTATGAGGAAAAAATTCAGATCCTTAAAAAAAGGGAGAATTTTGAATTTTTTAACTTTTTTTTGGATTAATGATAAGACAAATACTCCACAGTCGTGTGTTTCAATTACATTTCATATTTAGATACACATAATTATATGTGCGTTTACTATGTATCCGAGATACATGATTTTGAATATAATGTATGAAATTGATACTTGATTCATCAAATTAATAATAGATACATGAAATTAAAATTAGATCATATAAATAGAAACATGAAATTAATATTATATTATTTAAATAGACACATGAAATTAATACTAGACACATATAACAAATACACAATATTAATATTAGATACTTTTATGGTACATATGAATGTACTTGTATGATACTCATGTATCTAAGTGTTTTGTTTGTTAGATACATCATATATTGATAATAGATACATCAAATTAACGAATTTTATTATTTTAAGAGTAATAAAATGAAATTAATCAAATTGCATGACCAAAATATACATGTTTTTGTCCTTTATTAATAATATTAACGAATTTATTATTTCAAATAATAATAATATGAAATTAATTAAACATAGATACACTACTTGATTTCTGCCTTATATTAAGGAAATCAGTTACAACCAATTAATTTAAACAAATAAAATATGTATCTCGATTTTAAAATTCGGCAGATACATGTATCTCACAGAGTCAAACTCATGTATCCTAAGTAGGAAATATGGTAGATGAAGTAATATTTAAAACTATCGGGAATCTGAGTAATTAGGACCTAAACTAGTGGGATTTATGTAGTTTGCCCTTTTTTTAACCGGGTGCACCGATCGATGGGCCTATGATCCGACCCCCACCTAATTCATGAACTAGATATTGGAATTCAAACAAGTCTATCTTTGATTGTAAATTTTTCATATATTTTATAAATATTCTGGATTGTCAATTTTGCGACTTATAGTACTTTTTACATAGTTTCCACACACACACACATATATATATAAATTTCATTTCAAAAAAATTTAAAAATTCATACGCAAATTTTTAATCAAATTTAAATTATTTGACTCTCGAAAAACGAAATATATCACATAAATTGAAATAAATGGAATATAAGAGTTTAGTTTTGACTCTGTAAAATAATTCGTGAATTGCGATATAAGTAATTCAAGAACTAATAATATAGGTACTGAAAATCATACATGTATTATTAAAATTTAAATTTTATAATAATACATCAAACTAGTCTATCCTATAAATTATATAATAGGACAAAGAACTCCCCTTTATTTGAATATCCACCTACGACTTTGATTGTTATTATACCTGGTTTGCTCCTGTTTGACTTCAATTACCATATGGAAATGGAGATCGTCCAACATTATGTTCCAGTACTACCCCTGAATCAACATGATCCATGATCAGGAGTCGGGAGTAACATTACTTACGAAAAATTCTGCATATATTATTATGCATACTTTTATTTTTATTTGTTGATGTAGATGGATTGTTGGTTCATCTTCTTCTAGCAGCAGTTTCTCTTTGGGCATTAAAGTAGACAGCAGCAACAGGGGAACCCAATTCATTTTCTGCTGCAAATTTTCGAGTGTTGAAATGATCTCTTGTTACTTGTGGTTTCACTGTTTGTCTTCCTCTATTTTGCTTATATAATATGAACACGTATCGATGAATCCCGATCACCGGTTTTGGACTCTCGTAGCTCACTGTCTCTCTTCCTGTATAATTTGATGTCAGATCATTTGTTGAAGATATAATTAAGTAAATAAAATGATAACGAAAGAGTCAAGTTAATTTGTTTACCAAAAGAAGCATCAGTAGAACCAGGAATATCTGTCACAATCCTGAAAAAGCAAAACCAAATTTAAAGTCCATGCAAACATGACTAGCCTTTGAGAGAAGTAGTGGAAACACTATAAAATTTGGCGTAAAATGTTAGTTTCATCTTTAAACTATTGATAGTTTTAAAAACACTTATTTATTTGACTAATTGAACTTAAATACACTCCTGTTCTTACAACATAAATGAAGTACACCCCTAAATTCACGTCAAGTTTAGGATATTTTTAACACTTCTCGACTTTTTATTAAGAGTTTCATGCTCCTACAAGAATTTGAGACCACTTGCTATGTCATGTGTTAGATCGAAGGTGTATCAGGGGTGTATTTAAGTTCAGTTAGTCAAGTAAAAAATGTGTTTTTAAGACTTTCAATAATTTGGAGATGAAACTAATAATTCACGTCAAATTTAAGGGAGTTATCAATACTTCCGTCAGCGTTTCAATGCTGTTTTATCAACAACTAATAAAATTACCAGTGGAGGTGCTCCCTTAAGTAAGGATCACTAGGACCTGGAACATCTGGATCAGTCATGATCTTTTCCAAACAAAAGAAAGGCAACAACACAGTAGTTAGAAATTTACAATTAAGAGAACTAATTAAAAAATAAATTAGATAATCTGAAAATGAGTCAGAGTATGGCAATGACGAGAGGGAGTTGGATGATAAGCACCCCTCACTTCCAAGTTCCAACCCGAAGGTTGCGAGTTCGAGTCACCAAGGGAGCAAAAGGGGTGGGAGCTCCTAGGGAGGGTAAAAAAAAAAAAGACAGAGTATGGCAATACGAATCAATAAGAAATTTACGTTATAAAATATAATATATTCTTTTTCATACATTCCTTATTGAATCATCTCACTGAAAAAACGCATGATGAGAAACAGATTTCCGCTGAAATACTGAAAAGCTTCCTAATATTTTCATGTAAAAACACTACTATTTTTTCTTTTCTCACAAATTCGATCAAAATATCTGTTAGAAATTGTACTGAATATTTTCCAATGAGAATTTTCGTTGGGAAAATAGTACTAGTGGATATTAAATTTAAGAAAGTAAGGAAATTTTTTAAAACTTACTTGAAAAAAAAGTAAGACGGACAAATTAAAACTGAGAAAATACATACGAGTGTATAAGCAGATCTCATGTCTTCTCCAGCAATCTCCACACGAGGCTTAGAAGCAATGATAGGAGGCATGAGTTCATGACCATTAAAAACTTGTTGACTTCCATTATATATCACATTCATTTTCACACTTGGATTGAAACTATCAACTACTTCTCCAATCACTCTTGCAACAATAAGTGGTTCAATATCTCTACAAGACATATTGATCCTTCCTTTTTTTTGGTCACTTAACTAATTATTGTGTGGTTTTCTAGTATAATCTATGCAATAGAGAGAAATATGGTAGTTGGTTTGAAGAATGTTACTTGCAAGGAGGACTTTATATAGGACATTAATTTGAGGTGGGGTGGCTACAAGGAAGCCTGTTCATCTAAACTTAGATTTTTTTTATGTGGAATATAAATGATTAAATAAATTGATAATCTTTTAAATTTGTCAATGAATATCTTTTAGACATTTGAACTACGGTATTGAGTATCTGAACACATGTTTAGGGATGACAATGGGGCGGTGCGGGATGGGGGTGGGGCGAGTTGAGCTTAACCCGTAAAATTTTTAACCCGCCCTGCATATTAACCTTTTTCATTTTCAACCCACCTCACCCCGCCCCGCATAGATCTGCTCTGCATGAACCCGCCCCACATAATTTTTATAATATTTTCTTTTTCTAGTTAAGTTTGATACTAAAATTAAATTTCATACAAATAAATTATTTTTTCATTAAGTTGTATTAATTCAATAGGATAGTGACTTAAAAAATTATTTTTAAGAGGTCAATTAGGAAACATGTAAGAAATTGTATTATTTTATTATTGAACTATTTTCATTTACTATCTTGATCATATTAGTAGCTTTAAAGAAATTAATTTAAATTAACTTTGAACCCACATAAAATCACATATACTCGCAACCTACCCCGCCTCGCATTAATTTTTAAAAAAAACCCGCTTCAACCCACCCTGCCCCACCCTGCTTAGCCTTAAACCCACTCCGCCCCACATCCGTCCCGCCCCATTGTCATCCTACACATGTTAATTTGTTCATATTAGACACTTTCAATTCAAATTGTATAAAAATCTTTTGAACGTGCCTATTAATTGGTTAAGTTAACTACATAAAATATGTCACCTCCTTTACATTATACACATTAACCTCAACTGAAACAGACCTGAAATTTTACTCCTTTTATATATATATATATATACACGTGTTTAAAGATTGGTGGGGGGGACAATTAAAAGTGTCACAAATCGAAAGGTTGTTTACATGTGGAAAAATTCGAATGTTCTCTAATAACAAATAAATTTCCAATATTGGCAAATTCATGGCGGAAAGACAAACCACTAGAGACGGTAGAGAGTGGGGACAGCTTTATTTATTTTCTATTGGTTTGATAACTGACGGAAGTATTGATAACACCCTTAAAGTTGATAAGTATCTAACTATTGAGAGAGAGAAAGAATCGATTAACATGAAAGCTTGAATTGAGGATGATTTAATTATACAGATAATCATTTTAAAAAATATGCATATCTGATGATATCCTCAATAATACATGGTATAAAATATTAAAAATGGTAATATATGAAATTATTTAAAAATAAAGATAAGGTTAGTATATATGATAGTGATGTATGTCTAATAAAGTAGTTTATCCTTGATGTAGTATGTGTGAACCCAAGTGAACCATAATTTCTCCTTTTGTTGGTTCAAAGCTTATAACAACTTGTAGACTTAAGTTTTCAACAAATTAGCTTTGAGGCCAGAAGCATTAGAGAAAAAGGTAAAACTTGTCCCTAAGTAGTTGAATAGCTACTTAGAGAACCATAATACCTCTAGTGAATGTGTTTCCTAGTTTCTATCATCTGGGTGGTAATTGAATTTTTGCTTCTTCTTCAATGTGTCTAAACATCTATTCATATATTCCATAAGTAGCAAAAAATATTGGCTTGAAGTCCCTAAAAGTCTCAAGGTGAGAAATTTTAGGGATTGGGATTTTTTTAAAAATGTTTGTATGAAATTCAGTAATTTGACATACATGTGTTATACTCTTATACTTTTCTGTTTCTACTTAAGTGACACTATTTTTTAGTCTTTCCTAAGAAGAATAACATCTTTCTATAATTAGAAACAATTCAACTTTAAAAGTTTTCTTCTATACTTAATAAAATGATTTATAGTCACACAAATATTTAAGGTTAGTTTTAGACCATAAATTTCAAAAGTCTTTCCTTTGTCTTAAACATACTGTGAAGTCAAATAGTGTCACATGAATTAAAACATATAGAGTATTATTTATGAGTTATATGACCTTAATGCCATCATACAACTTCTTATTCCTTTAGTCCATTTTTTAAAACAGATTTTAACGACTCTTGGGTGAGTCAGGGGCTGAACAACACCCACAATTCCTATAGTCCATTGGCTTATTAGAATGAGGAATACTACTTTTTGAATTTGAAAACAATATTTTAGACAAAGGGCACTCAACTTTTGAGTTTTGAGGTTCTTGTGTTGTGTAGAAATGAGAAATGGAAAATTAATCTTATCATGGAGGCAAAAGTACAATTTTTATGCAAATTCTTGGCCCATTAATGGGGTATAGTTGTAAAATTGTGGATGCCATGTGGAGTTAGCATGGTATAAATGTTTCACTCATGCCAAAGTGTGGTTAACTTGGCAAGCCACACTTTGCCACATGCCCTTGGCCTATAAATAGGTATCAAATTTATATAACAAAACACATAGCAATTTCATTCTCTCTTTGTTTATGTTCAAATACTCTTTCTATTGTTCTTCCTTTTTACTTTAGTTTTGTTAAGTCAAATATTTTATAACACGTTATCAGCACAGTCTCTTATAAGGTATGTTTCGGTGATATAACTATTTTTATTTTCATATTCTAAGCTATGTTGCTCGGACTCATCAAAAATGTCGAGGGGTGCGTGTCGGATTCGTCAAAAGTAGGGTATTTTTGGAGAATCCGACACGGGTGCGGCATCGAAAGTGAAGAGTCCGCGCAACTTAGATTCTAAGCACAAGTATACATTAGAATATTTTCAGTTTATATGTTCTCTAAATAATACAAGATGGTAGTAAATTTTATTAATTAATGAAAATAAAATTTCTTATTAAAGAATACTATGTATGATATTCTTAACTTTCAATGGTTAAAAGTTTATTATTTTAATCTAATTTGACTATTTTTATGATAGTTTTTCATCATGTCAAATTGTCAAAATTGGAGTTCGTGGCACTTGATATTTCTAGCAAAAATTATTTATCATGGGTACTCGATGCTGAAATTCACCTAGACGCTAAAGGTCTTGGTACCACCATTACTGAAGGTAATGCAGCATCTCGTCAGGACAAAGCGAAGCTATGATTTTTTTTTGTCATCATTTGGATGAAGGATTAAAGGCTGAATATTTGACAGTGAAAGATCCACTGCTAAGAGTAGCATCAGTTGCTATGAAGATATACAAAGAAAAATTCATGAAATATGATGAGGACAGATTTAAAGAGTATCTTGAGAAAGTGAAACAGGGGAAGGCTAAGATTGCTGCTGGTGCATTGCTGCCTCATCAGATAATCGGAGCACTAAACGACACAGATGATGGAGGTCAAGTTGCTGAATTGCAATGGAAGAGAATAGTAGATGACTTGTCGAAAAAGGGGAAGTTGAGAAATTGTCTTGCTATTTGTGATGTATCTGGTAGTATGACGGGTACTCCAATGGAGGTGTCCGTGGCATTAGGATTCCTCGTTTCGGAGTTGAGTGTAGAGCCATGGAAAGGCAAGCTGATAACGTTCAGTAACAATCCGACACTTCAAATAGTCGAAGGGGAGAGTTTGTTTTCCAAAGTCGAGTTTGTGGGAAAGATGGAATGGAGAATGAATACTGATTTTCAAAAGGTGTTTGATTTAATACTAAAAGTGGCTGTTGAAGGGAGTTTAAAAGAGGATGAAATGATCAAGAAAGTGTTTGTATTCAGTGACATGGAATTTGATCAAGCCTCGACGAATCCATGGGAAACGGATTATGAGACGATTGTTAGGAAATTTAAGATGAATGGTTACGAAAATCGTGTACGATTGTGTTTTGGAATTTGAGAAACTCAAGAGCTACACCTGTGAAAGCAAACCAGAAAGGAGTTGGACTTGTGAGTGGTTTTTCGAAGAATTTGCTTACGTTGTTCATGGAAGAAAGGGATTTTAGTCCTGAAGATATAATGGAAGCAGCAATTTCTGGTGAAGAATATCAAAAGCTAGTTGTGATTGATTGATCAATGAAAAATTTGTGATTAAATTGGACATTTTGTTGATGTTTTTGTGATATTGTTGACAATAGTACTTGAAATGATTATAACTTTTTGTGTTTCCTCCATTTCATTGTCAAATATATGGCCTACTTGTTATAACTTATGAACAAAATAAGGTAGTCAATCAGATAAGACTTGTGAATAAGTTAACGAGACTCTCAAATGGTTAACTTTTATCTTTTTTTATAGGCATATTATTTAAACATTACACTTATTAACTTGGTCCAAATGACATAACTAGAAATTCATAATATTCATATCGAGTACCAAACGATGTTTTAGGGATGTCTAGAGCCCTAATTTTCAACTAAGTGGTATTCAGATTTCAAAACAATCTTAGAGAAGATTGTGGCACCTTATAACTAGTCAAAATGATCATCAATGCATGACGATGGATACTTATTCTTAATGGTTACCTTGTTCAAGTGTCAATAATCAATTTATTACGTATTGTCTACAAGATATTAATATCTTAAAGAGAGATACTCAATCTACTAAAATCATTTGCGCAATAGATTTTGTAATTAGTCCGTTAACTCTTTCAACTGTGTTGGTGCTATCCTGTTAAATAAAGTGATAATTAACCAATACTATGGATAAATTATATATCAAAAGACTCAATATATTGAGAAAATTTCATATCTAAAATTTGAGACTATTTAGAGGAGATTTTGAGTTGGTCGAAATTGATTATTCAACGTATACTTCATGTATGGCTAAATTACATTCAGTTTTGAGTGTATCATAATATATAGTCAGTGTATACTTCATGTACATTTAAACTATATTAAGCTTTCTGAGTGTATCAGAATGTATAGTCAGTGTATATCTCATGTATAAGTAAGTTATATTCAACCTTTTGAGTGTATCATAATGTATAGTAAGTGTATATCTCATGTATAAGTAAGTTATATTCAACTTTTCGAGTGTATCATAATGTATAGTCGGTGTATATCTCATGTATAAGTAAGTTATATTCAACTTTTCAAGTGTATCATAATGTATAGTCATTATATATTTTCTGTCTTTTGGCTATTTTTAAATGTAAATAAAAATATAATTATATTTATCATAAAGTAATTTATATATTTGAAACTATTTTTTTACATACGATAAAAATTAAAGGATACACTTCTCCTTATGCTATTCATTAGTCTATTGGAGAAAACGAGGTCATAAGTAAAAGATAGGGAAGACTATACATAAATGGATCATAAAATTTAAAATAATTAAAAGTTGGATTAATTACTTGAGTGAATCATTTTTTTAAAATAATTACTTATTTTAAATATACTCTTTAATTATTACCATTTATAGCAATATATAATAATATTATATATTTTATTAGATTTTTCTCTCTCTCGCCTCTTTCTTTTTTTTCTCTCTCAACTTTTTAATTTTTATCTCTCATTCTCGCTCTTTCTCTTTCTTTTTTATGTTGTTCTTTCTCCCTTATTTTCTTTTTGTTATTGTTTCTTTCTTGCTTTCTTTTTGTTGCTTTTTCCCCCTTTATTTCTCTCTCTACTTTGTTTCGTAGAGTAGTCAATAATTTGTAGAATTAATAAAATTTGTATCATAATTAATTAATTAAACAAATAATGTAATTGTAACAAATTGAAGAGACATAATAAATTGCAAAATGAATTAAACTTGAATTAAGAATGCATTACACACACATTAAAGTTGAATTAGAAGAGAATTAAACATGAATGCAAAATTTAGCAAACGAAAGAACATTATATGATCTGTAAACTGAATGAATTTGTATCAATAATGAATTTAACAAGTAACAAATCAACCAATAAATTGCAAAATGAATTAAAATTGTATTTAAAAGTGTATTGAACAAATATTAAAGTTGCATTGGAATAGGGAATTAATCATGAATGAAAAACGTAACTAATGAAAGACTAGACAATGATCTATAGAATAAATTAAACTTGTATCAATAATGAATTAAACAAATAATCCAATAGTAACAAATAAATCAAAAAATTGCTAAATATGTTAAATTGTTTTAAAATTGTATTACACAATATAAAAGTTGAATTAGAAGAGAGTTAAGAATGAATGAAAAGCGTAACTAACGAAAGACAAGACAACGATCTATAAATTGAATTAAAATTATATTAATCATGAATAAAAACATTATTATATGTGTCTTATAAATTATTTTTGGTTTGTATCACTAAGAACGTGAGTGGTGTTTGCAATATGTATTAAAAATGTATTGTGCATGTATTATAAGTGTGTTACCTAAATTATTTTAGTTGATATCATTAAAAAAGGAGTGAAGTTTTCAATATTTATTAAAAATTTAGGATGTATTGTTCATGCTTTTAATACAATTTTAATACAATTATGAAACATATCTAATACAACTTTAATACAAATGCAATATAGTTCCGTAAACTTCATCCTTTTCGAGCTTCAATCTAATATTTCTCCTAAAATCAATATTAAACTTAATCAAACCTTCTTAAAATTGAGATATAAACTCCAAACAATATTTTCAATTATTTGTAGGAACAACCTATCCAAACTAATCGCAAACGAAAGAGCAAACAAGTAATCTAATCGTAACAAATGAAGAAACATAATAAACTGCCATATGAATTAAATTTGAATTAAAAATGTATTACACACATATTAAAGTTGAATTAGAAGTGA
>JAJOOF010024900.1:0-10700 GCA_029582545.1 Solanum lignicaule | reverse complement strand
ATATATATATATATAGTGAATAATAAAATCACCTGCCAAGTTATATCAATGGAGAAATTACAGTCGATATATATTGCGGCAATTAAGGCTTCAACTATGTCTGCAAGAACTTTAGGGGGATTAATGCAACCTAATGAATGCAATGGGTACTCCAACGTAGCACTTCTGAATTCTTCCACCTACAGAAAACAACAAACATATGAACTTTTCGAGATATTCAATTGATTCGATTTGATTTTTCGATATTCAATTTGGTGGTAAAAATTGAAATTAGTTTGATTCAATTCAAAAAAATTCTATTTGCACTTACTATATTAGAAAAATCTTAGATTAATGGATTAGATGAAGAAAAAAAGGGAGGGGGGGGCAAATAGACTAAAATGAAAAAAATACTTTAAGTGATGCAATTGAAATTAGATGAATCTAAGCTAAGCAGCTAAAGTCTATTAGAAATTAATATTACAAATCCAATTGTATGAAAAAAAATAAGATATCTACAAAAGAAAATAAGAAATGGTAAAAAAATTAATTAAATGATAATATAGTTTATTGGACGGGAAGAAATTGGGTAGGGGGGAAATGCAAAAGGTAAAAATTATACAAAATTTTCGGTTTTTTTTTTATTAACTGATTTTTTAATTTGAAAAATCAGAAATCGAAAATCAAAATTAAAAAATATTAAATTGAAATAGATCAAAAAATTAAAATTCAAAAAATAGAAAAATAAAATCAATTCGGTGTGTTAATTTAATTTTTATCGAATAAGTTTCCAATGGACAAAAATTAAAAGATGTTTAATGAATTGAACTTGTTGCTTACTTGTTCATTAAATGATTGAATTTGACAACGTAAATGATTGTGCAAATTGTATTTGATGCCGACTCTAGCAAGTTTTTCAGTATCTACATTGACACTTCTCAAATCTGTGAGATCCTTCGAAGATAAATCAGGATAAGCAAAATAATGTTTTTTTGCTATCATCAGACTCAGAACCGAATCACCTACATCAGAATATCAATTAGTTCATAAAATTCAAAAAAAAAAAAGTAATGATTTTAGTTAGACTCAACCATTAAAATTCACTGCTTACCTAAATACTCCATTCTGTCATTAGATGCCCAATTTTGTGGGACAGAAGGATGAGTGAAAGCTTGATGTAACAAGTCGGGATTCTTAAATTTGTATCCTGTTATTTTCTCTACTAGCCTCTCCCGTTGTTCAAAGCTTTGTTCTTCCATGGCTATATATCAAATTCAAATTATAACAAGTTTGAAGGGAGGTCTCCTAATTTAGAATGGGTTTTATAGATTTTTTTTGTATAAAGATGATGTCAGATAAAATGACAAAAATAGCCCCTTATGTTTAAGGAAAAGTTCAAATTAATTCTTCTATGTATGTACTTCGTAGTTTTGTCCATCCTTTAAGTTTATCAAAAGATACCGTCAAATATTGATTCAACTCTATTTATTAGATTTGATGAAAACTATGCAAGAAATAAATAAACAAATAAATAGCAAGAACTCAAATTGTTCCATATATTTTTAATTTACTTTATTGTTTCATATAAGGAAAATGACTTTCTTAATATAAAAAAGAAAGAACAAGTTCTAGTAATATTCCAAATTCATCGTCTTTTCCCTGTTCATCCAATCCTCGTGACTATCCCACTCACGAACCCCACTCTCCACTTCATCCCACCCCTATAATATTCTGTGCTAGTTTACATAAAAATATTTCTCATACAATATTTTCTTAATTACTAAACGTGAAAAAAGGCTTTTAAAAATATTTTTCATGAAAAATAATTTATGTTGTATCCATCACACCCTAAATCATGGAATAAAGCAAATAAATGGTTCATAGGATACCAACATGGGTTAGGGTGCTGGTGTGATTATTTCACTTTTAACTAGAGGTTTTGAATAAAGTCTTAAGTAAAGAGAAAATCTTATTAGAAGTGTCACATCTGAGTAAGCTCTGTAATGCGCACTCCAACATTTTAGTATAGACTTTAAACACAAAATGAAAAACGAAAAAAAGGATCCATAGGATGTGTCCTGTCTTATGACTAGGTCAGTAAAAAAAGAAAAACAATGATACTGAATTGTCCATGAAAATGAAAGGGAAGAAAAAAAAAGGCATAGCCCATAGGGGAAGTCTGATCCATTATTGAACCTATAGTACAATAATACAACTTGTCAATCTTGAGCTAAAGTATTTTTCTTAATTGGTTAAACCAAAGTTCAATTATTGTACTATATATTCAAACCTTAGCCACCAAGCAACACAATGTTTTGTTTCCCCACTAACTAAAAAGGTACTCAATGATGAATGATGATACATGTGAAATTATGAATATGAATTCAAGGGTCCCTTTGGTTGGAAATTTTGCATCTTACTTAAATTTTTGCTAATTTTTTGTTATTCGAATTTCAACAATTTATTGAATACCTAAATCAACTAAGCTCAAATTTAAAATATAAGTTTCATTTATTATAAAATAAATAAATATTAATCATCAATTTATAAAAACAACAACAAATCTAGCAAACCAATTTAGCACTCTTTTAAGTTTTTCATGTAGGTCTGCACATCAATCATATATGACTTTAAGAACAAAAAAATAATAATGTAAAATTGACTAAAATTTCAGTCATGTAAATAAATTTGTTTTGCCAAAATAAAATTATTATTTGAATTTCACAATCCAATACACACGATTCAATACCAAAAATCTATTCCAACTAAAGTCAATTTTATTATTTGAATTTCACAATCTTGTGGATTCTTGCACTTATTGTGCACTATTTAATCTAATTCCTACAACTTTTCTACTTATCATTTATGTAAAAACAGTCCATCAAAACGATTAATTATTAACTAATTTGAGTGGAACTTGAAAACATAACTCAATCAAAACAATGCGTTGTGGATTTTTCAAAACAATGAGTCTGTATTCCAACTTGCAATAAGGAACAAAATAGAGACAAATAGTTGTATTTCTAATGCCAGATTATTCTCTATGAGCTATATATTCATATTGCCAACACTTAGCATTCCAATAACTTCATTATATGCTTTGTTTGCAGCTCTGTTCAATGCAATTTCTTTCTTAACATGGCACATGCCTTTTCCTCTCATTTGATTGTCAACAAAAACTTCAAAACTCCCATCATGTGACCACATATCGACTACTCGAACTTTAAGTTTATGCTTCTGGCAAGTCTCATATAGCTTCTTTACCGGATTTGTTTCAAGCATTTCCGGTGTAATTATGGGCTCTAATAGAATCTTCGCAACCTACAAGTCAGCCAATATCAAAAGCAGCATGGCATTAAGAGGCAAGGAATGGGAAGAATACTGTTCAAGTGACATTTTGAGCCCCAATCAAGAAGAAAACACAGAACAAAAATTATATAAGTTACCCTTCTCATTAGTCGACGTGACACATTCAATCTTTATAGATTTCTTGGGGTGTGTCAGGCCGAAGCTATAGTGCAATGCATAAAGGACCAGATAGCAACCTATCCCGACGGGTCTACCCCTTAAGAGGTTGAGTCATGTAATATCAGATATTAAGTGACATCCTATATCTGCATTAAGTATCTCTTTGTCCCCCTAGGTGCGGATCTACACTAAAGTTAGGTTCAGCATAACCAATCAGCTTTAGTCCAGACTTTATATTTGTGTTAAAGAAATTCATTTAACATGTACAAATAATCTATCCAAAACCCAGTAAACAAAAAGGGTTGTGGTCCAGAATCCCAGATCCGCCTCAATGTCCCCCTCACTGCCACCTCCTAGGTGTATATTCTCTTACAGGGGACCATGTTTAGATTGAATTTGAAGTACAGAAATTGACCGCCCAAGCTCATCGATTCTAAAATGGTTCTCTATTTTCCATATAATATGATGTAAATGTCACTGCTTCAGCATTCAACCGGAGAAATTCATTTCAAGATTCCTCATGAACTTCCAGTCATAAAGTAGTAATACAATATATAGTTTATCCATATTTGGTGGTTCTTGACAGTTTTTTCTTTGGTGGGAGATTCAAGTAGGTCCTAGCAATCTATATAACCTATAAGAACTACAAGCCAATCAAATGAACTGCGATGGAAACATTTCACACGATAAGAGGTACATGTACCAGTAATATTTTGCTCCACTCTTCCAATTAGGAATTTGAGGGGGGAAAGGAACATACCTCCCAGGTAGTGTCAATTGAAGAATTGCTATCAATAAATACTGCTCCTATCGTTGATTCAACAACATCAGCAAGCACCTTTGGAGCATCTATCAATCCATGGGAATGCAAAGGATACTCAGGAAGAACATTTATAAATGATTGAATCTGTGAATAAAGATAACATTTGTCAATTGGAAAAGATGGAGAGACACATACGGAACCTTAAATGAAACACCAAGAAAAAGGTAAAGCGGTAAGGAAGGAGCAGTATATCAATGAAAAATAGCATACTATAGACGAGATTGAGAAAAGTCAAAGGAAGTAAAGTGAGACTTTCTCTTTCAGTGTGTATGTGAAGTATTTCCTTCTTTTCCCTTCACTGATCAGTGGAGTGTGTATGTGAAAATGATCAGTGGAGTCTGTGTAAGTGAAAATGGAAAGAAATGGTTTTCTATTTTCACATACATACACACCACTGATCACTGATCAGTGAAGGGAAAAGAAGGAAGTATTTTAAAATTCTTATAAACACATGGAAAAACTGAATTTCATATACAAGTGTGTGTATGTGAAAATGCTTCAATTTCCACTGGCATGGAAACACAGAGGAAACAGCTAAATGTCAATGTGCTATCTAAATTAGCAACCAAATGCCAAACTGTAGAAATTTTTCGGGACACCAATATACCAGACAGGGTTTATTTTCGAATAAGTAACCCAAAAAAGAAATAAAAATAAGACAAAGCAAATGCCCTTCATTAGTAAGCTTACTTACTCGTCGCGTAAGGATAGGCTTTCCATGCTGTAAATACTTGTGGAAACTATGCTTAACAGCAGCACGCGCAAGCTTCTCTGTGTCAACATTTGCAGCACGTAGAGGTGACAACAACCCAGGTGGAAGATTTAGATACTTAAAAAAATGTTCTTTTGTGATCATAAAGTTAAGAACCGAGTCACCCACATACTCGAGCCGCTCATAAGATATACAGTCCTTGTGATACGACGTATGTGTAAAAGCTTGCTGCAATAAATTCCGATCATTAAAGTCGTACCCTATGATTTTCTGTACTTCCTCAACATTTTGTGATTTGTCATCTTGCAATGCCCTTTTTGTTGCCTCCTCATTTTCCAGGATGCCTGGTAGGAACCTATTCAAAACAGCTCCTATCAAAACAGTAGCTTGAGTCAAACAAGAGCAATGAGTAGAGCCAGTATTAAATCTTCTTTCATGTCTATTGCATTAAATTCAGTATAACAATTTAACAAGCATAGATATAAAATCAACTGGAAGAAGGAAATTCCAAAGCAGCACGACTGTTGTTTGGTATTTCTTTATTTTACTTCCACAGACTGCCTGAAAAACCGCGATCTTTTTAAACCTATCTGCATGGGCAGGTGAGACAGTATTTCCAAGAGCTGTAGTGTAGGAGAGTTTGTAAAAGAGAAGTTCACACAGTAACTTGGATCTTGAATTTGGTTAATAGATGCTTTTCTTTGGCTCATGCATATAATTATATCAGTTCTTGTCAATTTTAAATAGAATGTCACCTATTTGCAGAGATTTGAGTTGATTATGAGAAATGTTTATGTCAATAACTATATAAGAAAAGCGTAAAGTTGCTTAAACTCTTAGTTTCTACCACAAACTTGGAAAGATCTATCATCATAAAGTGAAGCAGAAGGATAAGCTAACGATAGTTGACACTTGACAGTCATGTGGTATAATAAAACCTCCTCAAAGTTTGCTGCAAAAGCACAGCAACATCGACAGTACATTTTAAGAGAATGCCATACCATATTTCCTTGTTTCTTCCCATGTCTCTGCATTCCTACTTTTTCCACTACAACTAACTTGCGTGTTGAAGAATATCATCAGGTTGAAGAATCATTCTGATACTACTAGTAAGCAGTAGCACCTGATTAGAATCAAAAAAAAATTTAGCGTTTGGGCCATATGAGACGCCCAAACTACCAGCAATTGCCAGTTCAAGATAACAGTACCATTTTCTATCTCTAATTTTTCTTCTTATATTAAACAAAATTTATTTGGTAAAACTAATAGTAATTGATTGGTAGCATGAACTAGTAAAATGTAGGAATTTCTAAAACTTATGGCATGCTAAACAGAAGTCAACAAATGACTTAACTAACTACTTGAAAAACCTATACTAGCAAGTAGCAACTTGCAACTCACAGTAACATCCTTCTCTTAGCAGAGACAAAGACCTACAACATGGAGAATGATGATATAACCTAAGTCGTGCACTGAACCATTGCTGTGATACACATATTGTAAGCTTCATTAACTAATGTTTTAATGATGGCACTAATCCTAAAGGATCTGTGCAGGAAAAAGAAATAAGGAGACATCCAAAATCTGTGAAGGGAAGGCATAACTATAAACAAGGAAGGAAGCACACGCCACCAGAAGCAAGGAAAATTGATTCGCGTACAGATGGAACAAGTCAGCAGCATACCGCAACGAAGGAAAGCAGACACTACCAGAATCAAGGAAGATTGATTTGCCTTAAGTTGGAAACAAGTAAGCACACCACAAGGAAAGAGAACACATGCTTACGACAAGAAAGATCAGGACACTCAATCAAGGACCTCTGAATACCTTGATTGAAGGAGAAGATCCCTTGGGTTATCTTAAGAGAAAATCGCTGAAAATCAAGGATCGATTCTCAGATCAATCCAATGACATTCAAGTTCAGAGATCGATTGATTCAAATCTGTTCAAGCAACGGTCTAGAAGCAGCCAAACAGTATAAAAGCAAATCATCCTTAAAGAAGAAGATTGTGCAACTTCACTTGAGCAAAAACCCTATTCACTCTTTCATTTTGTAAAAGCACTCTATTCAACATAGTTTACTAGTGAAAAAAAAGAGAGAGATTAAAAGCTATAAGAGTTGAGGTTGTGACCGAAAATTGCACTGGAATCTTCCCGATCAGGGAACTCTCATAGTTCACAACTAGGCTATTCATGTAACGAAGAATCATTCAATGCTCTAAGGAAACCCTTGTAACCAAAGGGACTAGACTAGGCCACCACATTATTGATCCAAACCAATATAAAAATCTCTATGTCAACTATGCTTTTTTATTTCTTCATGCATCTTATAAACCTTCATAATTAGCAAATCTTCTAACTGCAGGGAAGTCTATTTCGTCTAAACAACAGTTGATTAATAATCTAACTAACCTCCCCTCTTGTGTTTCACATATCCTTTTTCGCGTTCTACTCTGCTTATTAATTTGAACAAGTTTGAGCTTTGCATACAGTGGTACCACGTTAACCATTGCCTTAGGTTAAGATGAGATGACCTAAGGCACAATAACAGGAGATCCGCATAGCTCCTTCACATTCTGGATAATCAATATCAATTCAAATTGTCCAAGTGCTTAAAACGCCTCTAGTACGAAACTAAATTCAAATGGATTGCAGCTACAACACTCAATGTGAGCACATCTCACCAAGCCTTAGTAGGCAGATTTACTCCATAACTATGCTTGTGGATCAATCGAGGTGCACCTAAGCTGATCTCAACACCACCATCATCCGAAAAAATATCAAACTATATATTGGTTAGCTGACAAAGTAACATTTCAGAACTGGAAAGAAATTAAATTTAGATTCTTCATCCAAAGAACTTTAAACCAAATTCTATTTTTCAATTTATTTTTCATCTTGCTCCATAAATCCTTATATACCCATCAATCAATCAAGAAAAAATCAGCCGGCCGTTGATAAAAGTTTCAATTTTTAAGCTCAGATATACTTTTTAAAAGCCAGAAAAATTCGATAAGAAACAGAGATTGGAATTGCTAACCATATTTGTGGAGGTTTTGAGTGGAGACCCAATTAAGGGTTTGAGCCAAGAAAGGCCGTAACCAAGACTCCATTTGTAACTGAAGCAGCTACTGATTTCTTCTTCTCACCATTGCTTCCCTTGAGCTGTTTCCTTCCCCTTCTACGCCTACCCCCGCCCCGCCCCCTTGTATTTTCAAGAATTCTTTTAGTAGCATATAAATATATATATTTTTTTTTTTTTTTATTTTCCCCTTTATCTGCATTGTTCCACTATTTTTTATTAGCTTTTTTGTCAAGAATTTTTACATATTCAGAGTTAAATCCAAGACCTCTAATTAAGAGAAGATTAACCTCATGCATTGCACCATATTTTTATGATATTTTTTAAATTACTTCTAATGAGCTTTGATTGTATCTCAATTGATTCTTTGAACACTTGCTATTATCTATCGGCAGACAAGTTTAAACTTTATTGTAGAAAGAGGAGCTTAAGTTTTAGTTGCACAAGCTAGTTTTTTAATTTTAGTTTATTGTCGATGATGGAATTGTATAGAAAATATATGGTAATCTATAAATTAAACGATCAATTTATAGAGAATAAAATTTAATATGGTACGTTCATTAAATAATTTAATACGAATAAGATCTATTCTTTATTAAATAGTATTGGTTATGAATTTTACACTAATTAGACCACAAATAAAACAATCTATATATATATATATATAAAGCTCGATGACAAAAATCTGATGTGGCATCCTTCTTTGGGCAGGATTGCCATTTATCCTTTTTGTCAATTTTTTGCCTTTTTTTCTTAATAAATTCTTTTTTAAAAAATACACTTGAATATTTTCTCTTTCCTCATTATTATTACACCATTTATATCCTAAATACCTCTTCTGCCTTTCTATTTCCTTCAGAAAAAGGCACACTTACATTTTCTCTTCCCTCATTAATTCTATATAGTACTACATTTATATCTTTCTAAGATTTCTTAATTTTCTTTTTTATTTAATTTAAAATATCTATAACTAATAAAGTTGAATATAGAAGAGGTGATGTGGCATACCTCTTTGGTGAACAATCATATTTATATTTTTTTCTTTTTTTATTTCATCTTTCTCAATTATTATTATTATTAAATATTAAATTATTTTAAAAAGTTATCTCCATAACTCACATCTCTATAAATTGTGTTAGAAAAATAATTTTTTTTTTAAAACAAAAAAACTCAAAAGTCCCTCATTTAATTAATTTTTTCTTACGTTATCATCATCCATCCCATTCAAGCTATTTGTTCCTCTTAATTAACCCATAAATGGGTAATTTAAGTTTCAGTTTTTTAATCTTGATTGGCTATTAGTATTATCATTACCTATTAAAGACCTTTATTATTCATTAATATAATAATTACATGCTTGTAGTAAAAAAATATATAAATAGCACTAAAATGTACTCTTCAACTATTTTCCATCTTTCAGGTAATAAGTAACATATTTTTTGTTACTTTCTCTATCAATCATTTATCATTTCTTTTGATGCCATGTGATTTGTTCTTTTGAATACTTTTTTTTTAATTATGAAATTATATTGTTATTTTTGGTATATGATTGTGATATTTTGTAAATTATAAATAGGTGAAATAATGAAGTTACTTGTGGATGTAATTTTATATATTTGGTAAGTTGACATCTTCTTCCTTTTTTCATCTTCAATGTATATGAATAGGTGAAATAATAAAGTTATATGTGGATGTAATTTTACACAAGTTGATATCTTCTTCCTTTTTTCATCTTCAATATGTATGAATTTTTATAAATCAAAATCATGTTTTCTTTCCCAGTTATTAGTGTTTTTGGTGTAATTTATTTTCTCTCTTTTAAAAATATTTTATCTTCTTACATTATCTTGTATTTTTAAAGAGACATGATGTTTTTGTTCTTTTGAATGCTTTTTTTTATTATTATTATTATGAAATTATATTATTACTTTTGATATATGATTGTGATATTTTGCAAATTATAAATAGGTGAAATAATGAATTTATATATGGATGTAACTTTACATATTTGGTAAGTTGATATCTTTTTCCTTTTTTCATCTTCAATATGTATATATTTCTGCAAATCAAAATCATATTTACTTTCTCAGTTATTAGTGTTTTGTTTAATTTATTTTATCTTGTATTTTTTTAGAGGTAGTATGAGCATATTTTTAATTATTGTTTAGTGTTAGATTCAAATTTGAGCAATATGTCAATAATAATAAAAGAAGATGTTATTTTAAAATAAATTTTATCGAATAATTAACAAATTATTAATGATAAATTAGTAGATGATGAATTTCTCAATTGTCCTAAGAAGTATACTCAATCAAATTGTTCGCTTCAAATTTACAAGTTATTAGTGTTTTTTGTGTCTTTTATTTTCTCTCTTTTTAAAATAACTTATCTTCTTACTTTATCTTGTAATTTTTTTAGAGATAGTATTTTTGTTGCTTAGTGTAAGCTTCAATTTGAACAATATGCCAATAATAATAAAAGAAGATGTTATTTTAAAATAAATTTTATCAAATAATTTACATACTATTAGTGATAAATTAGTAGATGATAAATTTCTCAATTATCCAAAGAAGGATTCTCAATTAAATTGTTAGCTTCAAATTTACATCTTATTAGTGTTTTTGTGTCATTCATTT
>JAJOOF010024896.1:0-14745 GCA_029582545.1 Solanum lignicaule | reverse complement strand
TGCATACAAGTATATCTGGATACATAAGTAATCTATCCAATTTAAAAGATTGATTAGGCAATACAAGTATAATTGAATACATTAATCCTATATTTTTTTATAAACAAATACATGAGTTAACACCAAACCTCAAGTATTACAGAAAAAACTTGACCAAAAAGAGATTGACGTTTGTTGGATTTATCAATTTTTTTTATACAAGCGAATACTTACACACTTTGATACCTACACATTTTATTATTTTCCATTTTTCTTGTTT
Source organism: Solanum lignicaule (assembly GCA_029582545.1). Lineage (NCBI taxonomy): Eukaryota > Viridiplantae > Streptophyta > Magnoliopsida > Solanales > Solanaceae > Solanum > Solanum lignicaule. The sequence goes on along the minus strand of JAJOOF010024896.1, from coordinate 14,486 downwards.
CTATGTTGTCCAATGTATCCATCTTTTGTTTAACAACAATGTATTCATATATATATATATATACTATATTGTATTAATTTTTTTTAATAACAACAATGTATTCATTTTTCAAATTGTCATGTTCATATGTTAATTGTTATACTTTACCTTGTTTGATACATTAATACGTTAAGTTTTTATAAATACTTGTATCCTTGATATATTAATACTTTAAGTCTTATAAATAGAGATACCAATTTGAATTCAAAGTATTCATATGCTACACAATTAATACATGTTCCTTATTTAGTTCATCGTAATTAAAACTGTATTAGTGTATAAATAGAAAAATAAAAATATATAAAGAAATACAGCTAGAAAAAGATATAAATTGTAGTCATTTTTTATAAATAACATACTTATAGCTATTGAACTTCAATAACCCTATAAATATAGTCATTTTTGTAAGTTGCTCAAGTTTTTACTTGTGTAGCCCATTGTTGAAATAATATTCACAAAACTTCATCAGGTATGAATTAAATAAGTCAATTTAATATATCATACTATGTTAATTAAGTTCTTAATATAGCTTTATTTTTTATTTATTTATTAATATATTTTTTAAAAATGTCTTATGTTTACGTGTAGGATAAAAATGACAAATTTTGAACATAATGTGATAGTTGTTTTGTATTGGAGTGGTTAAATAATTACTGATATGAATAGATTCAGGTATACTGAATGTACTAGAACGATTATTAGCATGTCTACCTCAACTAACTATGTTGAATTGGTCAGATTATTGCATGAGAAAATGGAAACAAATAGTGAAAATATTCAAATGGATATTTCTGGAAGATATCCAGGTTCAATTCAAGGAAACAATACAAGGTTCATTGAGTTTAAAATTGAGAATGATCAGTCTTTGTTACAATTCTTTTTTATACCTAAAAAGTTTGCGGGATTGATATAAATATTTTGGAGATGTTTGTAAAGACCAAATCAACAAATCAAAATGTAGTATTTCAAGTTAGTGGTCATCATGGTTATCAAATGAATCCATTGGCTCAAAATTATGGATTTGTCACGGTTAGTCAATCTCATTTTCCAGAATCGATTGTTCAACCATCATTCCAAGAATTGTCGATGCATGACCATTGATCATTTGATGAAGGCTCAAGTAGCCAAATGTATATTGATTATAGTCACAGGGAATATAAGGTCATGTAAAACAACAAATCTATATTGAAGAAATAACCTTTTAGATTACAAATTACTGTTTTTAAAACAATCTTCTATATTCAAAATCTTGCTAGAATTTAACTAATATATTTTTTATAGAGATAATGAGACCAACATTGATCAATATAATGCTGTAAATGTTGAAATTAGTAATGAAAGTTCGGACGAAGATGAACCTTCAGAAGAGAATGATGAGAGTGAATTTGATGAAAATATCGATTATATTAGAGATGTTTCTCAAAATGATACTAGTGTAAATCTTCATAATCATGAACATGGTGTGTCTCAAATGCAAAATCATATTTTACCCTATTTTAGGACATTGGAGAATGAGGAAGACATATCATGTCTACATGTGAATCTGAGTTGGAAAATTGTTCAGTTTGGTCTGAGAAAGCCAAAAAGATTTTTAAAAGGTATGTTTTTTTTAGTAGTAAAGAAAGTTGAAACGGGCTATAACGACTTGGGGTTTACACAAAAATAAAGAGTTCAAGGTGGTAACGTCAACCAAGAGTCTATGGGTTGTGAGATGTAAGTTTTATAATATATTGGGTTGCTTGTGGTTTCTTCTAGGGCGAAACGTTGGAGATAAACTTTGGAATATAGGAAAATATATTGCAAAATTATAAATGTGAGACTGAAGGGATTTCTAGAGGCCACGCCAACCTAAATATCAATCTGATTACATCTCCGTTTCTAAATAAATTAAAAAAAAATCCTAACTACTTGGTGGTAGATGTCATTTCAAAGGTTCATGAAAAATTTGGCCATCAAGTGACATACAAAAAAGCGTGCTTGGATGTCAACGCGCATTTGAATTGGTGTATGGTGACTTCGAGAAATAATTTAGTGATCTGTCATGCTTGTAAAGATGGTGACTCCCTTACAAGTGATAGCACTCAGATTACCCTCAAAATAAGTTAAAAGAGTAAGCGGTCGTTAGCAATAAAAATACCGAACTAAGAGTCACGATTGAATTCCACAAGAAACAATTTATCAACAATTGAAAAGACAGAGAATTACAAGCTATTAGCTTGAATCTAAACTTAAGAATACATAGTTAAAAAAAATATACTAACATGGGTTGTGGTGCACTGGTGGGAGTGCTTCACCCTTAACCAAAGGTCTCGGGTTCGATCCTTGGGTATGGAGAAAATCCTGTTGGGTGCGCCATCTCCGAATGGGCCCTGCAGAGCGCGATCCAAATTTAGTCGAAGCTCCAATGTGGGCTTCGGACATCGGGTGGGAAACCAATTTTTTTTTTTAATAAAAAATATGATGGTTTAGTAACACAAATTAAGATTTTGGGCAAAGAACTAATCAAGCAAGGGATAATTAAGAATTGGAAAATTCAGAGCTCAACACTCATTCAACAATCTACTGCAATCTCAACACATGTTAATTCAATCATAGGTAGGCCAGGTCATCTTTAACAACACTAATCTCCTTTTGGTCTCAAAGTGCTATATCATAGAATATTCTTTCAGTCTCAATCATGTAATTCAACACAACAACCTAATACCTTATTTTAGACCTCTCTTTCGAGCTAGTCTTGCATTCAACAATGAAAACCTAAATCTTCTCCTTTCGGTCTTAAAACTCAAGATTCAAAGCTAAAATGTAGTTATTAATTTAATTCTCCACTTCACGAATTCTCTTTCGAGCAACCCACAAATATAGGAAGCTAGATCTGAGCGTGTTCTTAAATCATAAATTTAAACATGAGAATTAGAATAAACTCAATTTCATGAATAATAAATATGGAATCAAATACAAAAGCAATAGAATGAGAAATCAAAGACCCAAAGAATTTATCTATTTCTAGCACAAACTCCAATCTCAATTAGCAATTACACCCACAATTATATTCATGCAATACAAAGCAAGGGAGAGAAGAGAGGATAAGAAATATATATTACTATTAGAAACACAATCTCCAATCCAAAGGATGAATTATGAGGCAACTTGCCTTCAAATTCTCAACCCAAAAATAAACTGTACAAGTTTTTTTCTAAGCTAAACTCTAAAATAATCTTCAATATTCAATGGTGGTATCCTCCCCTGAATAATGACTGCTGGTAAGTGTAAAAAGGTTTTTCAGATCAATTTGGTGAAATTTCCAATCTGCCCAGGTGTCAGGCAATTTCTTTATCGCTGCCCAGGTGTCAGGCAATTTCTTTATCGCGGTCGCGATAACTTACTCAAGCTATCTCGATGAGTAGTGTCATAAGATCATGTGTTCGCGAACATTGACCACGCGGTCACAAAGTCTGAATTTCTTGACCTACGCGATCGCGACCTCTGTTTCATGTAATCACGATGAATTATCTATTGCCAGTTTCATTTTCTTCCAATTGACCTCTTCTTGCTTCAATTCCAATTGGTTTCTTCAAACATTTTCTAAATCAACTCTTCATTTCATTTTCCAGCAAATATGAAGAAAATCACATTAAAAGCACTAATTCTAAACCAAACTAAGCCAAAATAACTAGAAAAAGAGCCTCAAATCCACCACTCATCAACAAGCAAGGGTAATTTTCAATTATTCAACTAAAAAGTGAAGAAGTTATGTCGAAAAATAACATAAAGATGTTAAAAGTAACAGTCCCACAATGCTTAGGAAAAATCTTAAAGTTTCTCCTTCACTGCTGGTTCACCACCTTCGCTTGCATTGTCCACTTCATCGTTAAAATCATCCAACTCATTACCTTATATATCAATGTTGGAGTCCTCTAAAATATTGACAATATCAGGGGTTTCAATGGACATTGGCAGCACAGGTAATGAGGTAAAGTTAGGGGCATTCTCAAAATGTTGAGGCCAAGAACCACCAAATACATTATCTAGTGATGAAAGATTTGTATTCCTTGATATTTGTGACATTGTGTATGAAACAATTTCAGTATTTATTGGTTGATATGTCATGACTCATGCCTGATGCTCCGGGAGTGACTTCCTGAGTGTGGCTCCTTGAAATGGAACCAATATCACAAGTTGCGTGATCATCTTCCGAGACTAATTCATCCATTTCAACAAGCACTCGTCCTTTCTCAATAGCACGAGCCCTCCTACCAGCATCACCACTTTTTCTTTGTCTACGAACAGGGGGATGTAAATGATCAGGATGTACCTCATCTCTTTTCTAATCTGCTTGTACATTAATCCTAGCAGCCTCGTGCACATATGTCAAGCATATTTCTCCTTATTCATTCCGCACTATTGCGCAAAGTGGTCTTAGTGAATACACGATGTACATTTTTATATAGGGAGCAGCAAACTAAAAGATCCTAGTGAAACTTAAAAAAACATTACATTATCTGTATATGAAAGTTATAATCTTTTGTTAAAGCTATAAAACAATAATATTAAGACTAGAATGAACACATAATCAATAACTGGTTAATGTTACTGAAAAATGAAAAGCAAACAGAATCCTTCTGTCTTCGAGAATGGAAACAGAAGAATGAAAAATTTTACGTTCTTAAAGTTTCCATTCTTTTTTATAACAGATGCTCAAATAAAGACCAAAAGCACTTATGTAATATATTCCAAAAAAAAACATATGTAACAATTTTCCAAGTCAAAATTTCCGAGAACAAGTAAATATTCACCTTGCCATTGGTATAGCCCCAAAAGATAAATCATGAACACATATGATCTAATAGATATCATTGTTTCATATGTCGTTGAATTGGACACATAACCTTCTAGTTGTTGAGGACGCTGAGTAGGATTACCAATAACAATACGAGTGACGCGTCGACCCAAGTAAAGTAAGGGTCATCGTATCGAAGTGGTTCATGATTGACCAGTGGATCACAAATATATTGAAGTTGCTGGTTCCAAAAAGGCAATCATTGTCCATGCTCTAACTCTCAATTTTTATTTGGTCTTCCCCTACAATCATGGTGAAAATGTGTGGCGTCAAATAGAAATGAAGTTGGTATCATTTGTTTCAATGCAAACTGCCTCATAACTTGATCATGCAAGTAAACCTTGACGACATCCCAACAAAAAATTGGAACTTTAACATGCCATATACCTTGTCCCATGTGACAATAGTCAGGAAGACTCTCAATTAAGTCATCAAAATATGGTTCCCAATTAAACTACATGAAGAGAAAACAAATGAGTTTCAACTACAATATATATATATATATATATATAGAAAATTAAAACAAAACCGATATAACATCATACATGATCCTTGGTCATGGAATCAAGTGCATCCCTAAAATCTTTCAACACATGCATGGTGGTATCGGTCCAACAAAAATGTGCAAACAATCTAGTAGCACGTGGACCTCTAGGTAAACCGAAAAATATTTTTGATGTCCCTTTGTGCTATCACATGAGGTCTTAAGACGGTAACTCTCTCCAATGCCCAAATCTAAACATAACATATAAATGAATAATTAGGAGATTATAAACTAGAAGATATATTAATAAATAATTGATGTAGTTATTAAGTATACCTAGAGTAGTGATATAAATCCATCTATCTCATTTTGGTTATCCGACCGAGAGAGCGATCCAAGCACGCTAAGGTCACACTATCCCAACTATAAGATCTGATTTCATTAATGTCCTCGAGCATATGAAGGTACATAAGCTTTAAATAATTAGATCTTATTAGGTTGTTGTTAATTTGATTGACCATATCTTGTGTTGCCAAGTCAAGTAATTGTAGTTGCTCTAGCATGTGCGCATTAAGTGTGGTTACCTTTAGGCAACTACAGTTGAAGTCTTTAGGACGTGGAATAAAACCTAATAAATCTAATAAGATATAATTACATTTACATCCTCGAGCATATGAAGGTACATAAGTTTTAAATAATTGTCGAATGTATTAGCCATCATCATACCAACAATCATCCAAAGCATGTAACATCTAGCTATTTGATTGATCATATCTTGTGTTGCCAAGTCAGGTAATTGTAGTTTCTCTAGCATGTGCGCATTAAGTGTGGTTCAGTTGCAGTCTTTAGGATGTGGAATAAAATCTAATAATCTTTGACAAATACTAGCAAAATTATCCGCGCTTCGAGCGAGAATTTAATATTACAGAATTTATGAAATAATACTTAAAATATATCTGTCATTAAAACTAAAACACTATATTATCTGACATACAAGATTATGTAGTAACAAACATTAATTATGTAAAGGAAAATGAAAGTTATTACATCTTATCATTTATCCTTAATAACATAAGCATAAATTAATGACTCTAAAAATACATACCATGATCTGTAACATAAGCAAGGGTGTCAGTGAGCCACTCAACAGGAGCAAAGCACACAAATATTTAATTGTGAAGAAGAAGAAGATGTTCAGAATTTTCGTTGTTTTAAAATGAGAGGAAATTCATCTATTTATAGATAACAAAAGGTAGTGTGATCAAATGTTTATTGTGCCTTATCGAAAAGGTTACAACTATTTGAAAAAGTTGCAACCCTTCGAATTGGTCACAACCCTTCGAAAAGGTAACAACCTTTCATAAAAGTCACAACTTTTCATAAAAGTCACAACTTTTCATAAAAGTCACAGTTTTTCATAAAAGTCGCAACTCTTCATTAAAGTCGCAACTTTTCATAAAAGTCACAACTTTGCATAAAAAGTCACAATTTTTCATAAAAGTCGCAACTTTTCATTAAAGTCACAACTTTTCATAAAATTCACAATTTTTCATAAATGTCACAACTTTTTATGAAAGGGGAAGACTAGTTTTGGAAATAAACAAATTAAAAGGGAATTTTGGTTTGTGGTGGCGCCACGTAGGCGAGCTTAAAGTTCTCTTTTATATATATATATATATGATATATGATTTTGTCAATCCCCTATGGTTCTCGTTGACTCATTACCAAGTACTAGATCACCATTCACAGGTAAGTCATATAACACTTCTATACAACTTGCAAGGTGATTGTTGCCTCACTTGTCCTAAAGTGAAACATATGAGTCTCAAGACACCATCTCTCTACTAGTGAAGTGTTCAAGCTACTATCAACAATAGACCAGTTTGATCCATAAACATCATATAATCCTGATAATTTAATCAATTCTAAGACTCGTGTATGGATGGGATACTTCTTTACGAGGTTCCAAAATTTTCCATCACACCTCATTGTATATAAAATCATATTAACACTTTCATCTCATATATCTTGTGACCTATGGGTAAGTTGTTGAGTTAATACAGATGGTTTAAGTGGATTGGAATTCAGTATGCACTATAACTAGTATATAAGTACCTGATAAAAATAAAAAACACATAGACAAAATCCTACGATCATGGTTAAATATTAACCTAATGTTAATCCAAAAGATTACAAGCAAATCAAAATAAAGTTATTAAATTGACAACATTCTACAACATAACATACATGTCACCTGTATTTATTGTGTGTGTTTTTTAACTTACAAATTTTGTTTAGCATATGACTAGGTAAGTGATACATTGTGACTAAGACTTCAACGTTCAGATTCTTGTATTAGAAATTTTAGTTGTTGCAATCTACTCCTTCCATTCCATATTAAGTTAATTTTTGAGGTGTTTCACACCCTTTAAGAAAAGTAGATTAAGACATAAATTGAACCTAGTTTTCCATTTTTATCCTTATTAATTATTATCAAATTTATGATTAAAATAACTAAATATTAATTAATCACTAATTTCAATACTAACTAATGAAGGGTAAAATTGGAATAACACTTTAAAAGTAATTTTGAAAGCTAAACAATTAAGTTAATTTGAAAAATTAAAAATGCCTCAAAAATTAACTTAATATGAAATGGAGGGAGTATTAGATAGTGTCACATATATAACTCTTTGACTTATATATGTTCTTGTGTACTTCAAATTTACAGAATCACAAATCTAATGTCACCTCATGTTCCATTAAAACTTTGGAAAAAAAACTCAATTTTACTTTATTTTGTCATTTGATTTTCAATATTACGTAAATTTTCAAGATTCTTTTTTATTCTCCTCCCACTTGCCATTTAAACTTAAAATATCAGGATCAATATATATATTTTTAGAGAAGAGTAGAAGGAGCTTAATACAATACACTCGCACTTATAGTAATAGAAACTTGTTTTTCACTTCTTCTTTTTTAAAAATAAAATAAATAGAAACAAGAAACAGTGATTAGCTAGCTAGTATAGCCTGGTTGTAGGTCAACCTCATAGTCATAGTCTTCCCTTCCATTTTTTTTGTAAATATATTTTTTCATTGTTTCTCTTTTCATTATTTCTCTTTGCATCAACAACATGCATGAATCCTCTAAATGAATACATAACATACAAGAATCAGAATTGTTTGACTGAATCTATTTAGCATTATTCTACAAAAATGATATAAATACGAAAAGATAGAAATTCTAAAATCCAAGTATTCCTTCTACTATTTTTAAGGAAAAAAAAACATACCTCAAAAATAAAAAAAATTAACTTGGTTCCAAGCATTTCCGAAGATTTATAACCGTAATTTACCGTGGAACTTGTTAAAACAAGAAAGCCCCAAAATTGATTTTAAAATATAAGAGCTAACGTTTATCCACGAAATGAGGTTTTGACCCATTCATTGTCTTTCTGTGTTTTTGTTCTTTCACACCTTCACTTCATCCACCAATTATCGGTTATGATTGGGAACAAAATTGTGAGGGCTGAGAAATTTTTGCGTAGGGCTTGAGTTTTACAGCAGTAGATTTGAAAGGGTTTTATATAAGTAGGTTCGAAAGGTAATGAAATATTGAAGGTAATGAAAACTAAATGGCATTGTTTGGTTGAGAGATGTGGACTTCTGTTATATTTTAATCTAAAATCGTTATTGACACTAACGTATATTCATTTAACGCTGTTAATTTATCTTTTAATCAAATAAAGCCTTAAATGCTACTATGAATTTCGTTTATACTAGTTTTATAAAAAAAATTAAAAAATATATCATTTTGGTAAATTAGTTTAAATAATAACTTATTTTGATAAAAAAAATTCATATGCAAGTCACCTTATTATAATTAGAAATAATTTAATTTTAAATTCTACTTTTATTCTTGATAAAATAATTTATAATTTTTATAAACATCTAAAAATTATTTTAAACCATAACTATTTTTTTTTCTTATTTTCTTAAATATCGCGTAAAATTAGACTTGTCAATTGTGACTGAGGGAGTATTTTGTAGCCGCCAGCACATCCCACCTTCTTATCATATTTTCCCCAAAGTTATCCTTTTTAGTAAAGTTGACAACTTGACATTGTCAAATATTGGAAAAAATTATCCGTATCGGGTATACACTAAATTAATATAATTTTTATTATTATGTGATTTAATAAAGTAAAACACATGTTAATTAATTAAGATTAAATAAAATGAACTATAAATTTAAATACATAACATGTATGTATTTGATTGATGTATATATTCGGTGCGAATAAGTTTTACTCTCAACTATTCTTAAAAATCAAATTATATGAATTTTGACTAAAAATTTTAAATGTATTTTGTCATCATATAAACAGAAAAAAATTATAATTTATAATTTTTTTTTATAATTTTTAAATATCTAAAATTTAATTTTAAAATATCAAATAAATTTAATTTAATTTTAAAAATTAATTTTGAAAGAATATAGATGGAATAGGTAGTAATGATATTCATAGAGTGAAGAGATAGTAAAACTCCTACTGGCGGCTGACCAAAGAGGAATTGGAGCTAATCGAAAATGTCAGCTAAAGAAGCAATTATCATCACAGACAAGGATGAGATGAGAAAATGGACAAGGAGTATGAGAGGCCAAGGCAATACAATTGGCTTTGTACCCACCATGGGTTACCTCCATCAAGGTCACCTTTCTCTAGTCCAAGATGCACACAATCAAGCTGACCTTATAGTTGTCTCCATCTATGTTAATCCAGGTCAATTCTCACCCAATGAAGATCTTTCAACATACCCATCTGATTTTCAAGGCGATATCGAGAAACTCAACTCTGTACCTGGTGGGGTTGATGTTGTATTCAACCCCAAAAATCTGTATGACTATGGGAATTCTCAAAATGGAAATGGGTCTGAGAGGAATTTAGAAGAGAGTGAGGGAATGGTGGTATCTTGTGTTGAAGATAAAGGGATGGGGCATGAAACTTGGGTTAGAGTTGAAAAATTGGAAAAGGGATTGTGTGGGAATAGTAGGCCTGTTTTCTTTAGAGGGGTTGCTACTGTTGTTACCAAGTTGTTCAATATAGTTGAGCCTGATGTTGTTGTCTTTGGTAAGAAGGATTATCAGCAATGGAGGATTATACAGAGAATGGTAAGATTTGCTAAAAACTTTCTCTTGGTTTTTCTGTTGAAATGTTGGATGACTTTACATGTACTAGCTGTTTGGATGAAGGTATTATAAGTTATCCCCAAATTAATTATCCCGGGTTAAGTTATTCCACTGGGATAACTTATCCATCACTAAGGTATGCCTAATGTTTTATCCGTGTGATTATTATACCTTATAACTCACACCAAACGACTCCTAAGTGGTAAATTTTATGGTAAAAGATAGATGTTATCTCATTAATAGTTTTTGATTATGGACTCCCAAAAGATAGCCACAACAATCCCATTGCTGTATCTAAGAATTCTTCGGATTTAGCAGTTCTATGTGGACTGTGGTCAATTTTTTTTTTTTTAATTAGCTATAAGCACTGTGGTCCAATTTATTTGATTTTTTGAAAATCCAATCATTCAATGAGCGTGTATATCCAGTGTAAGGAACAAAATGAATAAGTGAATGAAGGGAATGAGGTGATGGAGTTTGTTCAGATTTGCGATGCTCATCAAAGTCTTAACTTTTGCGTTACTACTATTTATTGATTTCTTCAACTTTGGTAAGCATTTGTCACCCAAAACTTCAATTTTTCCCCCGTGACAACAATTTCTTTATCTCCTCTGTTGACTGGGGGTTATATTACCTCCTCTGTTGCTGATGGTGCAGCGAATAGGGGTGTTGTTGAGAGTGGAGTGATGAATGATGAGTTTGATGTTGGTGGTTGATCTTGAAGTGTGGATGGATGGTGGTAATGAGATGGATGTAATAGAAAGTGATGGTGGTGGCGAATTTAGCAGCAGTCGTTGCTTTCACCGCCGAAGTGGTGATTGCGTTTTCGTGGTTGAAATTTTCTATTTTGTTTTCGTAATTGAAATACACAACTTGAAGAAAGAGAAGAACCTTTTTTTCTACTGTTTATGTGCCAGTCATTTCTTGGTCACATTTTTATATCAGAGTGTTTGTATAGCACACTCTTTATTTTAAAGAAAGATTGTGACTTAGATGTTCAATAGACACATATAAATAAGTATTGAAGGGTATAATAGGAACAAGCTTTAGTTTAGGTGTCAAAATGAAAATTCATGGCAACTTTAAGGGGCAACTTATGTATTTGGCCATCTAACATCTATCAGTATAACAAGAACAATAGCATACCCAGTGTAATCCTACAAGGTGGGATTTGTGAAGGGTATAGTGTACACAGACCTTATCAAGTACCTTAGAGGTAGAGAGGTTGTTTCCGATATACAACATCTATCAGTACATGCTACTATGTTAAAGGGATTTTGTTTTTATTCCAACGACTGTTAATAACATTTACTTTTTGTTTGCCAATAGCTTGATTTTGATGATGTGTTTATTTGCTCTTTTGATTCGTATTAAGAGGGGAGTTGAGTGTCTCAAATAGTCATGTACCGAAAGTTGTTATCTTTGGGGATCTTATGAAGAGAACAAATGATGCATTTAGAAGCTTTGACACTATATTTGTCATTATGAATGATGTTTTGGTGGTGCTTGATCTATTTGAAGAATTGGCTAAATATGCAAAATTATTTTTCTACTTTTTCGATTTCCTATGACTTTGATGATTAATTGAAGATCAATATCTTCCTGCATCAATTTATGAATTCTGGGTTAAGAGATAATTGAAATACTCCACCTTGTCAATACGTAATTACTGTGCCGGAATTTACCATACCGGACCAAACTTTGAAAGTTCAATATTTGGTATCTACTTTCAATTACCGAATACCGAATTAGGGAAACCAAACTTTGGAAATACTGAATGCCACCCCTAAATATGGCCATATCTGCCCCTCTGAAAGTAAAAGTGCTAATCAGGAAGATGTTGAAATGTTGCTTGGTTTTTGTTACTTTGCTAGTCTTAATCACGTAGTATGCTTTAGAGCTGAAGTCTGATGTGATTTTTAATTGATAGTCTCAACGTAATTCTATTTCAGGTCCGAGATCTTGATTTTGGGATGAAGGTGATTGGTTCTGAAATAGTACGAGAGCATGATGGCCTTGCAATGAGTTCCCGTAATGTGAAACTTTCACCTGCGGACAGACAAAGGGTGCTTCTTCTGCTGTCATTATCTCTTAATATATGATGATAAAAACCTGCTTCTTAGATATACTAATTATGCAAACATAAGCTTATTCAGAATCAAAATATCTGGGATAATGCATTCGTAAAAACTGATTTCCTACTATTCCACAGGCTTTATCAATTAGTCGTGCACTGTCTAGAGCACAAGTCGAAGCAGAAAAGGGTCAGGTCAACTGCAGAGAGCTGATAAATACTGCCATTCTTACCATATCTGAAGCTGGTGGAACAGTTGATTATGCTGAGGTGAGAACTTAAAGAAAAATGATGTCTTTCATATAGATATAAACAACAGAATATACCAACTGGTAACTCAATTACTTAAGTAAGTATGGTATAATCTTGCCAATTGTGCTTTCAAGGTCCTCTAGCTGTAACATATATTTACCAATAGAAATACATGGAGTACCATACATCGGCTTTTTTAAGGAGCGAGTAACATGATAAAGCTCTCTAGTCACACCACTTCTCCTATACTACCCTCTTGCACTAGTAGACACATTATCAGTATTTGGTATGTTTAGCGTCTTGGAAGCTTTATCCGGACATGAGCCTGTGCAAAGTTCCACAATATTTTTGTTTAGCAACATGAAGGTCATCATCCATACAGATAAAAAGTTTCTTTCCGATTTGTTGGTTTTGTTTTACCTCATTGCTGACACCTTCCTTGCATCAGATTGTGGATCAAGAAAGTTTAGAGCCAGTGGAAACAATCAAGAGACCAGTTGTATTTTGTGTAGCAGTATGGTTTGGAAAGGTCAGGCTTATTGACAACATGGAAATAGATGTATAAATTGAGATGCATGGAGCCACTAAATATACAGTTACCTTGGTTTGCAATGACTTTTCCTCAAAGAAATTTGCTTATACTTATATAAAGGTATGAAAAGTTATACTCCCATTTTATATGAGTTAGTTTGACTCGACACAGAGTTTAAGAAAGAAAGGAAGACTTTAGAAATTTTGGTCTAAAATAAGTGATAAATATTTGTGTGGCTATAAATCATTTCATTAAGGGTAAAATGAGTATTTTAAAGTTAAATTATTTTATAGATGTGTCATTCTTTTTTGGATCGACTAAAAATGAAAGTAAGTCATATTAATTGAGACATAAAGCAATATTTATATCAAAGCACAAAAAATCTTTAAGTCCAACTCCATTAAGTCAATTATGATAGCTTATAGAATTTGTTTTTGAGATTATCCTCTTTAACAGTTAATGGAATGGGTTTTAATAAGTTATGCTTATTGTGGTGCATTACTTTTGTAACGAAAGTAAGTCATATTAATTGAGACATAAAGCAATATTTATATCAAAGCACAAAAAATCTTTAAGTCCAACTCCATTAAGTCAATTATGATAGCTTATAGAATTTGTTTTTGAGATTATCCTCTTTAACAGTTAATGGAATGGGTTTTAATAAGTTATGCTTATTGTGGTGCATTACTTTTGTAACGAAAGTAAGTCATATTAATTGAGACATAAAGCAATATTTATATCAAAGCACAAAAAATCTTTAAGTCCAACTCCATTAAGTCAATTATGATAGCTTATAGAATTTGTTTTTGAGATTATCCTCTTTAACAGTTAATGGAATGGGTTTTAATAAGTTATGCTTATTGTGGTGCATTACTTTTGTAACGAAAGTAAGTCATATTAATTGAGACATAAAGCAATATTTATATCAAAGCACAAAAAATCTTTAAGTCCAACTCCATTAAGTCAATTATGATAGCTTATAGAATTTGTTTTTGAGATTATCCTCTTTAACAGTTAATGGAATGGGTTTTAATAAGTTATGCTTATTGTGGTGCATTACTTTTGTAACGAAAGT
>JAJOOF010024895.1:0-10168 GCA_029582545.1 Solanum lignicaule | reverse complement strand
GATAAAAATAACAAAAATACTTGTTCCTATAAGTTATTGTGCATGAAAAAAGAGAACCAAAAACACATTTGTATCATGCTAAAAAAATTATGTTCATTAAGACAAATTATGCATATATAGAACTTCATGTAATAGTGAAACATGCTTCTTAGTTCTAATTTTTATGTATGAGTGATAAATAAAAAATATTAATCTCTCTGTTTCAATGTGTTTGTTCTATATTGACTTGGCATGAAGTTTAAGAAATTAAGGAAGATTTTTGAATCTTGTGATTTTAAATTTTAAATATGTGAAATATAGTAAATGTCTTTTAATCTTGTGATCTTAAATATGTTATGTGGAGTTGGAACTAAGAAAAGAAAAGGGACATTACTTTTTAATAGATTATAAAGAAAAATACGACAGATTAATTGAAATGAATAGGATAGATTTCAAGATGATAATACATAATGATTCATGATTTTTATATAAGATATAATCCAATCTAACAGACAAATTAACTCTGAATCCTACTAAATTTGTGTCTTATAGTAATAAATAAATAAATTGAATATTATACTTCAGAGTTTTACAACTTAAAAGATGAATGTACCCATCGCTAATATCAATTATACTTTAAAATTATTGGGTTAATTTAATTTAATATTTTTTATTCAGTATTCGATATTTATATTGGAGTTGCCCATTCGGATATTGAGCTCTCTATTAAGAATTTTTTTCATATCCAAAACTCAAAATTAAGATATTTAATTAAGGAAGGAGAAACACCATTCAATGCACTATATTCTTTGATGGTTATTTTTTGATATTTTTTAATACTAATTTTTTTACCAGGATCAATACTAATTAATGTTGATCAGAATGCTATAGAAATACCTTTTAATATTTGTCAAATAACGATTAATAATTGATTATATTGGGCCCGTATCACGGGCCTTAAGAATCTAGTAAAATAATAGAAGTAGCTAGGGTGTGGACCACATCGTGTGGTCGATATGAATTTCAAATTTCACAAAAATATTTTTTTAAGGGAAAATTACGCGGTTAAGCAAACTTATACTACTTAATTACTCATCATAGCTATAGTTTGCTATAATTACCACTCACGACTAACATTATACATTAATTACGCGGGTTGACTTCGAGTTTGTATATGTATAATTCGCCAGAATATATAAATACATGTGTATAATATACAATTATCTAACCTATATACATATACAATTCACCTCTCTCCCACTCTCTGCCCTCTCTCGCTCGCCTCTCTCCTTCCTTTCCCAATCTCGTTAGCCTCTCTCCTCCCTCTCCCAATCTCGCTTGCCATATATACAAATAGATATGTATAATATACAATTATCTAACCTATATATACCTATACAATTCACCTTTCTCCCACTCTTTGCCCCCTCTCTCCTCTCTCTCCCAGTCTCGCTCGCCTCTCTTCTCCATATAACATGTAGTTACGAATTGTAATTATCAAACTATAGCTATGGAGAGTAATTAGGCTATTTTGAGTGGCTATATGTGAAAACTCCCCAAGAAAATAAGCTCTCTAATAAAAATAGCGAAAATAATTTCTACAAATGATATTCCACATTGATTGTATCCTTCCATACCTTTAGACTCTAAGACACTTCATCTTCACCCTAACCCCCTGATTCCCACCATCCGACACCCTTACCTCCCGACCGCATCTCCATACTATTAATCTAAATTATATAATATTTTTTGTGTACTTGCTATAACCGAACACACCCTATGTAAATTTCTAATTTCTCATTGTTATAGTATTTCTTGACGTTTTTTCTTTTAAAATGATGACACTATGTTGAGTTCCAATACCTGTTGGGGATAAGGTTTCCTTCAAATTAATTTTTGAAGTTAAGTTGGACTCAAAGTTTCATATGTTTATCACATTATAAAGACATTACTACTCAAGTATTCTACAATCTATATTATCTGACTTTCTTATTTTTTAAAAGTCAAATACATTGATATTTCACTAATTTTAAATTGTATTATGCGTCAACTACAACTAAGAAAGATAAGCAATTAGGTATTTCTGCACGGTTTCAAAGTAAAAAAAAGAATCTTATATTCAACAGCTGATATATGTTGATTTAGTTCAGATGAAATTAGTTTGACTTTTCATTTTGATGTGAATCTAGGATATTATACAAAGATATCATTTAATTATATTTATATTCGAGTGTATTGTACTCATATTTCCTAGATTGAGTACAATTTATACTCTTTTCTTTTTATTTAATTGTCATGTTTGAAAAACAAAATAGCAGGAATATCTTTGTGCTTCTTTTCCAGTTTCAGTTCTCACCACGTTGCAGAATTTTGTAGTCAAAAGTACACATTTGGACAAATTGTTTTTTAGCAAAAAAACTTCCTTTTTAGGTTTAGACGATGGTTATCCATACGGATGACTCAGGATCTCCCATCAATGTCTTCTGAATTAAGCCTATCGAGTGAGTGTTCACATATGGGAGGTTTACCCCGTGCGCATAAAGTGTTCACTTAAAGGACATCAGCTGTAAACAGAGGTTATAGGCACGACGGGTTATGCTGGATTTTTTTTAAAAAAAGAAGCTTATACTATGTCAATATACTTATCTAATACCTTTATCTAGAAGTACAGCACTGTACGTTTCTTTTTCACTCTATTTCTTTATTTAGTATATTAATAAATAAATCACCATCTTTGCTGATGTCTTTTATGGGGTTTCCTATAATATATTTCCCAAATGGACCTACTCATATACGACCGTTGTTCTAGGGATCTGTATTTTTTGTTACAAGATTTGATTATATTCCGTGAAAAATATTTACCTGATGCTTAAACTTAATTTAGGTGATTCAAATATAAAGTAAAAAGTCAGAATATATATTACTTAATCATGATTTAGTGATAAATTTGCATGGAAAAATCATAATTCATTCATTGATTTGATATAAATATCGCTTTTAAAGCATATTTTGAGCTTATGGGTCATTAATTGCAAGTTTTGCCTTTCTTGGGTTTATCTTTAGTTTTAGTTAAACAATTAAAAGATCTTTAGAAATTGAAGTCATGTCTAACATAACCTGTGGAATATTATGATACGAAAATATAAACGACCGTGAGGCTGAGACAAAAGTGCAAATGGTTTCATTTAATGTGGGCACAGAAGACATGAAGCCAAACCAACCAAGATCCATCCAGCCTGGTTTTTTCCAATTAAAGGTGCTTCTTTTTTCTGCTCAACCACCCAGTATGATCTACTACTCTATGTATTTATGCCAAGACTTCACTATCTTAAAAAGTCAACTGTTTAGACAGATCAGTTGGGGCCTTAATTTTCAGTAGAAAAAAGAAAATGTCAAAATCCCCTAGCAAAAGAGAAAAAGACAGACTCGCACAAAATTGAGAGAAAATATGTTGTAGAGATGTTTTTAATTAGAAGGTTTGACCAATAATTGAGGGAGTTGGCAGCAGGAACCATGTCTTTGAAATTTAAAGCAAGAAAAAGAATATAGTCTATTAGATAATAGTATTATATGTGTAATATTTGTCTCTATTTAATCAATCTGTTTCCTGTTAAGAAATTTTGAAAAGAACCTGATATGTAGCAAAAAGCTCTTTTTTTTTTGTTGCTGTTGACTTTGTTTTCTCAGTTTGTAGTCATGGGAAGCAGTCATTTCTTCATCATCTTTCTGTTGATTCTTTGTCCTTCTGTTTCACTTCCTTTGTGTACTGATTCAAGTAAGGTTTTTTTGGTGTTGTTCAAGATTTTCTCATTTTGTAGTTATATGTTCTTGTTCTAATTTCAATTTTCTTGATGCTTTACAGGGGCTCCTCTGCCTCAAAAGACTCTACTTACATTCTGTCCTTACAATGGAACATCATGCTGCAACTCTGGTGATGATAAGCAATTGAAGAACCAATATGATGCTATGAACATTTCTGATTCTGGTTGTGCTTCTCTTGTAAAGTCTATCCTTTGTGCGGTAAGACGATCCTTGATGTGTAAATTTATATATTCTTGCTAAATGGAACCACTTGTTTTGAGTAATCATCAACATATAACTGCCTTCAGTCGATTAAATCCCTTCATAAGTGTGGAACAATGTATTTGTAGATACAGCAAAATTTAATAAACTGGAATTGCATTAATATAAATATAAGAGTCATGCTGCTTTTACAAGCTTCTAAGGTCCTAATTACTAATACCTTAGTTGCAATATATAGTAAGGAACATATTCATGTCCTAATTTTCCTAGTCTTGCAGCATGAATATATGTGTTTTAAGATAGCCATTTGGTATTAAGGATCTATTCTTTATCTTATCAGTTAGACTGCCAATTTTTTTATTGCCTGTTTTATATAAAACCAGAAATTCATCCTATTTAAAAACTCCTGCTTTTCTGTGGTCAAGAGACAAATCTGTATCAAGATGGCTCTCTGAGATACTTTGTACTGATTTATTTGGAAGCTATGAACTTCCGTTTTTTAAGACTCGTACTTCATGTAACTGGTTAAGGAAGACGGTAGGATTAGAAATATTACTGAAGGATTCGCTGTCCAAATTATCAGTTTACAAATTTGCATCTATCTTCTCTATTGGATCTTGATGCATGAATTTCTGTATTTTCACCTTCTGCAGAAATGTGATCAGTTTTCAGCAGATCTCTTTAGTACTAGTTCTGCTCCTAGACAGATTCCAATACTGTGCAACTCCACAACTTCAGCAAATTTTACGCAATCTAGCCAAGCTACGAATAACTTTTGCTCTAAAGTTTGGACTACATGTCAAAATGTGTCCATCGTGAATTCTCCCTTTGCTGCTTCCTTGAAAGGTCGAGCTCCAACACCTGTAAAGTCCAATTCCACCAAGTTGACGGATCTCTGGCAATCACAAGATGATTTCTGTAATGCATTTGGAGGAGCTTCTGGTGATGAATCAGTATGCTTTGCTGGAGAACCTGTTGCCTTAAATACCACTGAACCTTTAAGTCCTCCAGGCGGCTTGTGCCTTGAGAAGATAGGAAATGGTAGTTATCTCAATATGGCTGCTCATCCTGATGGTTCTAATCGTGCCTTTTTCTCGAGTCAGCAAGGGAAAATATGGTTGGCTACCATTCCAGAAGTTGACTCTGGAAAGGTGTTAGAGCTTGATGAGTCCAATCCTTTTCTGGATCTAACTGATGAAGTTCATTTTGACACTCAATTTGGTATGATGGGGATTGCATTTCATCCAAAGTTCTCACAAAATGGTCGTTTCTTTGCTTCGTTCAATTGCGATAAGCAATCATGGGCTGGATGTGCAGGAAGATGCTCTTGTAACTCGGATGTGGATTGTGATCCATCAAAACTACCTAGTGATAGTGGTACCCGGCCATGCCAATATCAAACAGTTATAGCAGAATTTACTGTCAATGGAACAGCAAACCAACCATCAGAGGTAATTTTCAGTCTAAAAGGAGTTAACTTTTCCCATTGTTATTTGACTCTGAATAATAGTGATTTATTTGATCATTTCCAGGCAAAATCTGCCAGCCCCATAGAAGTCAGAAGAATATTCACCATGGGCCTTCCTTTTACCTCTCATCATGGAGGCCAGATTCTTTTTGGACCTAGCGATGGATATTTGTATTTCATGATGGGAGATGGTGGGGGTATTGGAGATCCTTACAATTTTTCCCAAAACAAGAAGTCGTTGCTTGGAAAGATTATGAGACTTGATGTCGATAGCACACCAAGTAAGTTGTTTTCAAGTTTCTTGAAAAAGTACTCTTATATCAATTTACAGTATTTCTTATATCCATTTGTCTATGCTAACTTTGATGGTCTTGCCACTACTCTAAACTAACATAATTCGTGTTGTAAAAAGTTTTCTTCTTGTTCCGTGTCTGTCAGCCTTTTTGTTCTGCCTTTTTTTGCAGCTACCATGCATTTCTTGCCAAAACCTTCATCTGTTGATCCTCATGTAGTGTCAAATTATTTGAGAGTAACGCGTTCTAGGATGGAAATGAAGCATTCTTTGTTCAACTGAGCTGCCCCTTACTTTATCTGTGGTTGTTTTAGGTGCTGCAGAGATTACCAAGCTTGCTTTATGGGGAAACTACACCATTCCAAAGGATAATCCTTATATTGAAGATAAAGAGTTGCAGCCAGAAATATGGGCACTAGGAATGCGAAATCCTTGGCGCTGTAGCTTCGATTCTGCAAGGCCATCTTACTTCATGTGTGCAGATGTAGGCCAGGTAATGTTCAAGAAATTTACTCTCCAAGCAGTTCTCATAAAACATTTTTGTTTAACAGGTAACAAATATGCTTCTGGAATCTTATCTGTCCACTTTCAAGCTCCATACAAAATTTATACTAAGAATCCATACATTTCATCACTCCATAAGTTCATTTAATTGTTCTGGCTTTGACACAGTGCATTTATTATCCCATAGGATCATTATGAAGAGGTGGATTTGATCACGAAGGGAGGAAACTACGGTTGGCGTATGTACGAGGGTGACAGACTATTCACTCCTTCAAAAAATACATCTATAAACCCAATTTTCCCAGTCATGGGTTATAATCACTCTGATATAAATAAGGCTGAAGGTTCAGCCTCAATCACTGGTGGATACTTCTATAGGTCCACGACCGATCCCTGCATGTCTGGAAAGTATGTCTACTAATTCAATTCTTCTCCAAGTGTTGGATTATATAACTTTATGGTAACTAACATAGAACTATTACAGGTATCTGTATGCAGATTTATATGCAGGTGCTATGTGGGCAGGCACTGAAACCCCTGAGGACAGTGGAACATTTAACACGACCGAAATTCCATTCACTTGTGCTGGAAATTCCCCTATAAACTGTGCATTAGTTCCAGAAAGCACAGTTCCAGCTTTGGGATACATTTTCTCATATGGTGAAGATAATAATAAGGATGTATATCTCCTAGCAAGCAGTGGCGTATACAGGGTTGTTCGTCCCAGTCGATGCAAATACACTTGTTCCAAGGAAAATGCTACTGATATTGCTACTCCAGCTCCTGGTACTTCCCCTCCTTCAGCAGCGGTCATGTTTACAGGTTCATACAAGAATTTAGTACTACTACTATTGTCCTTTTGGTTGATGGTCATCAGTTGATAATATAATGGATGTTGCTTAAGCTATTTTATGTGTATAGAGGAACACAAAATAGGCTGCTTAACTAGTTTAAGTATTATATACAATTGCTTTTTTTGCTTTCTTTTGGTTCATATTTCATGAGTATTGTTTCTGGTTTTTTTTTTTGGCAATTGGATGTAATATGTGAAAATGGTGGTCAATAATTTGTGAGGATTGTCACTTAATTTATTACTACTGACAATAAAATAAATCACACTTACTAGTACTAGTATTTTGGTAGAGTATAGGTCCAACTGTCCAAGGTGTTGATAACTGTAAAAATGACTTGTTCTTAGAAAAGTAAACACGTTTTAGGGACAAAAGAAAAACAAGTGTTTGCACAGATCGCCCTATTTTTTATGTGGTCTTTAATATTTATCTTTATTTTCAGAAAATTTGTATGTCAAGAGTATCCTTATTGATGATCTAATTTCGCTTGACATAAGTTAAGAGGACTTTTGCTTCATCCGTCATAAGTTGTGTAGTATTTAATTCGCTCAATATAAGTTTGGAGAAATTTTATCTGTCTCATACGGCATAGTCTTACTTTTTTTTCGACCAAATTATGATTTCCTTTTGCTTCTTCGGATCGTTGAGACTTGAGCCTGATTGGCCCAATTGAAAGAGGGGCTGATAAATTATGTTTGTCCTTTCGAAATGATGAGTAGAAATTGGGCCCATGAAAGCTGAAGCCTAAAGTCTGCCCCGAAATATAATGGACCCACTGCCCAATGGTTGAAACTTGAAAATGTTGAAAGATTTGATAAATTCAACATCTAACTACGTATATCAAAGAGAAAATTTTAGAAATTGCAAACATAATAGATATAATAAGGCTATAACTATATTTTTGATAATTATGCTTCATATCTGTCGTTTGTATATTTTTGTCGTTTGAATATTTTGTTTGCGAATATACAAATAGGGTAAGTATATACAAATTCTATATTAATATATTTAGGATTTCTTTAGAATTCCGTTTGTATATTTCGCTTGTCAATATACAAACAGGGTAATTTATTACTTATGATTTTTTTCATAAATCGTATACAAATAACTAGGGTAATCATACACAAAATTCTGGATTTATACAATCAGGAACCGAATTAAACAAATTCTGGATTTATACAAATCAGGCGAATTATACAAATCAGATGATAGCAAGAACTGAGGAAACTTTGGCCGCAAATTACAATTTTCTTAAAATTGTCGCTATAGTGCCTAATATATGTTAAATGTTAGTTATTCTGCGTAATTTTCCCTATATCTAATACCATGGTAGCACCTCCAATATTTCAAAAATCTTGTCAATGAATTTCAATAATCATGGTTTAGACTATGAGTATATCTACTCAATTATTTACAAAACAAGCTATATATTAAAATTAGCAGATTATTAATTATTTGAACATATCCATTTTGAGAAACAATTTCTTGAAGATTGAGTAAATTAAGCACACTCTAATGCATCAAGAGAAGAAATAACATCGGAAATTAATTTAGAACCATTTTCAAAATGATAAGTACATATTTCGTCACCATTTTTTTAAAATAAAAAATAAAAAAATTCCTCAATTAGGTAGTGTAACATTAGCCAGATATGTCCAGTTTTTAATTAATTTTATTAAAGAGAATAATCTTTCCACAATTCATAATAAAATTTGTTCAATCTCATATTACAAAATCCTATCGTTCTACTATGTAGCAAGCATATAAAATAACTTCTCCTTAAAAGATCATCAAATGTACAAGCAATATAGTGCATCATTTTCTTTAAGGTTTTGTTTTTCTTTTGGTTACTCTATCCATTTTAAATGAGGAACGAAGAGTAACTTCATTAATAATTATTGATTACTTAAAACATATTTGCATTATCGCCATTAAAAATATTTTATCCAATATAGGTGACTCCACTAGAATTTAACAAATTTTCTATTATAAATTAGAAGCAGATTTAATAAAGATTTCTCATATCAAAAAGTAGAACTTTTATCAAATAGTTTTAAAAAATCTTAATTGGTTCATTTGCTCACAAAGAAAGAATATAGATAAATAGAAAAAAAATTGACCATTATAGAAAAAAACAAATAATTGTTCACTAGTCATTAGGAGACAATGATTATGATTTTGAAACAATGACTCACTTAATTTTGGATAATGAAATTAATTAGATAATGTCTTGTCGACTCAAAATATAGCAATGATTTTTGTTAAATCAAATTTGAATTAGGTCTCACGTATATCTCACGTGCAATGGAGGGACAAATTCATCAATTTGCCTTCAGGAAAAAATATCACGTACGCAAGTCCATAAAGAGTACAACAACAACAACAACATACCCAGTGAAATCCCACAAAGTGGGGTCTGGGGAGGGTAAAGTGTACGCAGACCTTACCACTACCTCTTGGAGGTAGAGAGGCTGTTTCCGGTGGACCCTCGGCTCAAGTACATCCAAACCAAGCAGGAGAAGAGGAAACATTATATATAACATAACACCCAATAAGAAACAGTGCACAATCAACAACGGAGACAATAACATCAAGAAAATATTGTGAGAGGCGAAGCGCAGTAAACAACATATGACTATAGGATCACAGACAAGAACTACAAGTGCCAGGCTAGGACTACTACAAACACTACCAACCCATACCCTCGCAAGGAAAGACAACCCGCTACCCCTACTAACCTTCAACCTTAATACGCGACCTCCACTCCTTCCTATCTAGAGTCATGTCCTCGGTGATGTGAAGTTGAGCCAAGTCCTGTCTAATCACCTCTTCCCAATACTTCCTAGGCCTACCTCTACCCCTCTGCGTACCCTCTACCACCAGACCCTCGCATCTCCTCACTGGAGCGTCTGCGCACCGCCTCTTCACATGCCCAAACCATCTCAGTCTCGCTTCCCTCAGCTTGTCCACCACAGGGGCCACTCCCACCTTCTCTCGGATAACCTCATTCCTAATCTTATCGCTCCTAGTGTGCCCACTCATCCATCTCAA
>JAJOOF010024893.1:0-10601 GCA_029582545.1 Solanum lignicaule | reverse complement strand
TCATCAATATCAAGTAACAAAATGGAAAATCAACACAGACTTGATCTACCAAGATTGGAAGAGACTAGGGGTGTCTGCATAACGATTGGAGTTTTAACATGAATAGAAAAAGATTAATCGCAACAAAATCGATTGATACATGAATAGTGTTTGATATAGGCTACATTCGATATTCTCTCGAACTATCAAATGTATGTCCCTTGGATTCTCTTGAACTCCACAACCCTTTTCAATAAAACACCAAACATTGCTTGAGTAGATAGACTATCCGTAGCTTATATCATTAAATAAGAAATTACTCAGATTATCACACCCCTGTCTCAAACCCATAGAATAATTTCAACAAGTCCTCACTATTGAATCTTAGTCAACTCCATTTTACTTTCTCAAGTCAAAACGACGTTGGAGAGCTCAATCAATATTTGCAACCATCGTTTTAGGTTAAAACATCGACAACAATAGATCCAGGTCATACAATCAATTTTACAACTGAATAAATATCAATATCCATTCGGGGTTTTACACCCCAATCAAATACACACCCTTAGCTAAGGATTTAGCTACTCATAAAAGAAGAAACAGAGACAATACTCATGTAGGAAATCTCTATTTCAAGCTAATGTGATTAAAAAAAAATTGAAATCCAAGTGTAGAGTGATAAAAATATGAGGTTTCTTCCTATACAAGCTAAGGAGTTCTTCACTATACTCTATGAATATTTTTTTTCCTTCAAAAAAAAGTCTCTACTGACTATTCCTAATCGGGAAGAAGATCAAACTACATAATTACACAAATCTCCATTATATCCTTGGTATCTTCTAAAGGAAGCACTAACTTTCATATTTACGTTTATGCCCTTCAGCTTCCCTCTTTGGACTTGCGCTGGACCGACAGAACGCCAATTCAGAATAGTGGAGCGCCAGTTGCTTCCTCATTTTGACCTTCAGTTCTCATAGGAGCAACTGTGCAGGGATCGGCAAATCATTTCATAAAAGAAATGAGATTTTTCATAAACTTGTTAGCAAGTTACCTATTTTATTGCACGCTTTGTGCAAGCTGCTTTCTTGATTGCAAGCTTCTTGCAAGCTGCCTTTTTATGTTACTCGCAAGTTGTTTGCTTGATAGCAATCCTGATGAATCAATTGCAAGAGATAGTGCCTAGGCTTATTTTTTTCTCTCCTAAATTTATCCTTATTTAGATAGTGAATTTTGGTGAAACCACCTATTACTTTGCATGAGTGAGTGAATTTTTCAAGGGGTGTGCCTAGGCTAAAAATACTACATAATATATATTAAAGAGTGGTAATCTGTCCTACAAGAAAGGTATTTAAGGTTCGTTTGATATGTGACATGTGACATGTGATAAACAACAATATCTCACGAATTTAGCTATCCCACTTTTTTTATGTGATAATTAATCCTATCATTTTAGAATATCCCATGAAATTATCATCGATCTCTTATCCCATCAATCAAAGTTGTAAGGATGGATCTTGGGCCTAACTTAACCTCAAAATCTAGCTCGTGAGGGTAGAAATGTCCAAGTTTATGTAAGGAGACTAAATTCCCATACCTTTCTGATGTGGAAATTCTTAAGAGAAAATTTCATAAAATACCTAATTGATGAAACATAACAAGTCTCCTTAGCTACAGTTTGCCTAGTTATGTTTCATAGTTATAGTTCCAGTTGCTATGTCAATTTTCGTTTGTATATTTCATTGCATTTTAATAATTTATGCAATACTTTAAAGATTTGTATATGAATCCCTAAATTCACTTTATATACAAATACAAACCTTTAGAGATTTGTATATGAGCCCAAAATTTGCTAAACATATATGAGACCCCCAAAATTAGAGATTCGTATATGAGACTCGAAATATACAAATACAAAAGAAATATATTTAGCTATTTAATCTCAATCTTAGCTGCAAGCGGTAAATATTTTAAACATTAGTTATGTCTGGTAAGCATGTACACTATAATAAGTGGATTCAATATTGATGAACAAAGAATTGGAATAGACTTGACTCGGATATCATGTAAAGATATATCTTTACATGATGGGCATTACTAAAGCAAATTCTTAAGTAAATTCAAGTTCATATAAAGAGACCAAATTTCCGATCATTTCTCAATGTGGAAATTCTTAACAAAAAGTTTGGTTTCTACTTTCCCCACAAGTAACATGTATTCAAAAGGTAGGAAAACATAAACAAATTGAACACGTTCGTTTACCAACGGCCTACTAGTGGTTGGAACCAAACCGTCCAGGTGTCTGTAGGGAATCAAGAAAGCTATACGCACCTTTTCTTTGAATCTCTTCATCCTAATGTTGAAAAACCTTATGTGGTTGGAACATTTTCCACCTCAAAAATATCCCAATTCTTGATAAACGTTTTCAAGAATTGTTTTTTTCCACTTTTTTTCTTTCCTTCTACAACTTTGCCCCAAAGAAAAATACCCAACTTCTTGAAATTTCAACTATAAGGGCAAGAACCTGTGAATTTACTTGTCAATCTTCAGTTTTCTTGGACAACCATTTCAGTTTTCCTCTTGTTTTCATTTGGGTATTTCTTGAATTTTTGTTTCAAATCTTGGTTGTTGTGGGGAAAATGGTGGGGGCTTTGTCTGTTGTGGGTTCACCTATGGTGGATTCCCATTCTAGCCCTTGTTTGTGTTTGGATGCTCTGCCTACTTGCAATTTGGGTATTGGGGATTCACTTGCTAGGAAGCAGAAGCAATTGCCAAGATTGGGAACAATGGAATTGAGTACTTCTTTTGTAGATTTGAGGTTTTCAGCAAAATGTGTAGAGGGTAATTACAAGAATTTGAAGAAACAGACAAAGGGTAGGAAGAACCTTAGGATTGTTAATGATTTAGGTGGGCAGTATGAAGAAAGCTTTAGTGACGTTAAAACGGTAAGAAAGCTCCAACATTTCAACTCATTTTTTTTTTAGATTGAGGCTTAGTTGTTTTGCACATTTTGTTTACATTCTTGTGATTTTTTGCATGTATGATTGGCCATTTTGTTGTTAGTATGACTTCATTTTTTATATGCGTTACTTGAGCTGAGGGTTTGTCGGAAACAACCTCTCTACCTTCACAAGGGGTGAGACTGCATATGCACCACCCTACACAAACACCATTTGTGGGATTACATCAGGTGGGTTGTTGTTGTCAACGTCATTGATTGGTCACTAAGTGTTGAGAACCTACTGCAATTTATGTTGAGACGTAATATAATTAAGTAACTAAATATGTGCTTTCTCTAACAACTTTAGTAGATAAGATAGTCAGGCGATTCAACAATTAAACTTGGTAGAGTATTCAAACGGGAGTTATATGTGTTTCCCCTCTCTCCTCAAGGCTACATATTGTGTTTACCTATGTTTGTCGGACTCTTTAAATATGTCAACGGGTGTGTATCGGACTCTTCAAATGTAGTACATTTTTGAAGAGTCCGAGCAACATAGGTGTTTACTCTCCACCCTCTTGGTGAAACAAACAGCAAATAGATGTTGAGACTACACATGGGTTGTACTTGTAGCTAGGAAATTTGGAAGCTTAATACTACCATTATTGATTTCAAGACGGAAAAGGAGCAGTATACTGGTGAGAAAATTATCATTTACTTCCTTTAGGTGGAGACTGGAGTATTTGTAATGAACTTCTTGTTGCTTAATATAGTCCCAATGGGAGGGAATAATATATAGTTCCTCTGCTTCCAACTTTCAAGGGCTAAAAAAGCTAGGTGGAAGAATATCGAACCCATTCAGTTTTACTTGTGCTCCTCTATTACTTTCTTTCTCGAAAGGGAAAAAAGCAATGTAGCATTCAGAAAGGAGGTGCAGTTTGTTTATTGGCTGTCTGAATTCTTTGCTTGTGTTTTCAAGTTTTTTTTTAATCTTTTTTTAGTGGTGAATATAAACTGTTTGACTTATTTGTTGTGCTATCAATATTTTCATTGTATCAATGATTTAAGATCAAATGTATAATAACACGTTCTATCATAGTATCACCCTGCACTTCCAGAAGTGGATGCAGCATTTTGCAATTGTTTCATCTGATAGAGAAGGTGGCACTGCCATATGATGATAAGCTATATCGACACTTCTCCTCTAAAATGGCATGCTACACATGCATCAACCTTGTGAGGAAAAAACCCCAACTTGTTTATTCATCTTGGATAGATGCCATTGTTAGTTAAAGAGCTATTTCTTTCTGAATTTTCTAGTATAGGTCATGCTGAAAACAACATTGATGATTATGCTTGTAGCAATGACCTTCTAGTGTTGTCATCTTTGAAAACATGAAATGTGAAGGACATTCAATCTGCTTGATTTATAACCAGGTCGAGTAGTAGCCTTCATTCGTCTATTATTTCAATGGTTGTGCACAACTTTTTAAAGATACAGTTCATTTAACTACCAAAGTTTCGTTACATTACAAGTATTCTCTGGCATAAGGAATTTGAAATATTCCTTCCAAGTTCCAATGATATTTCCCTTGGTTGATTCTGAAATATTCATCTAAATGTCGATATTTCTTTTACATCCTGCCCATTGACACCAATTTGTTTGTACTCTCATACTTTGTTGCTTAACAATATCTGAAACACTTGCATTTTATTCTGCAGCAAATTCTCAACTACTTCACATATAAAGCAGTGAGGACTATTTTGAACCAGCTTAATGAAATGAACCCTCCACAATATCATTGGTTCAATGAGTATGTACATACTTCTCTTCCAATTTCTTTTTTAATCTTTTATGGATAAGAGTGTGTCTTATGGTCTATTGTGACATTATTTGATTGACTTTAGATAAATGTTATCAACAAAAAGCGCAAAAACATTCTAAGGTCTGATGGGGCTTTAAGCAACTTAAATGAAAAAAGGCGCAAAGGGAGAAAAAATATAATATAAATGTTTAGTCCAAGGCTAATAATTATAAGCATAATTGACAAATATATGAACAAAGAAATTGAAAAAAAAGATTACGATAAAGTGAAATATCAATTGTTTAGTCTCACAGCTTCAGAAGAGGCTCATTGGCAAGGAGAAGTGTGTCTTAGAACTCAGATGATGACACTGAAGCGCACATTAAGTGAGGCGAAGCGCTCAACACGTTTTGAGCCTCGCTTCAGGGCTTAAGCAAGCCTTTGACAACACTGTTTTAGATTACCAGGCTTACACTAGTGCCGGTTCTCATATTATCAAACATGAATGCCTAAATCTAGAGTTATATCCTTTAGTCTTGATATTGTACAGCTAAACCGCTAAAGAAAGCAGTAATCACTGCAAGTACTGATGTCATTCGTTTGAGGTTGTTTGCTTTGTTTCCTGACTATCTATTATTCAACAGTTATGTTACCGCAAATAAGCCTCGCGATGGAAAGCGTTTCATTCGTAACCTTGCAAAGGTAAGCCTTATATAAAACCTTGACCTCCATTTATGTATATAATGAGTCATAATTTAATGCAATCTCGGACATCGCATCTTTGGATTGACCATCTCTGAGCTCTGGAATAAGCAATTGGACAATGAGAAGGGAAAAAAATTTGTTGACACATTTTTACCATATTCTTGACAGGAGAAGCAAGAACTCGCTGAAAAGGTGATGGCAACACGTCTCAGTCTGTATGCGAAATGGATAAAAGTATGAATCGAAATGCTCTCTTTTTGCTTCAAAATGTCGTGAAAGTATATAGCCACGTTGGACATGGAACAGTTATACTTATCTTATTTCTATTTTTGTCACTAGAAATGCGATCACAAGGAGATATACAACCGAATATCTGATCAAAATGTGGAAGTGATGCGTGAGCGACTCATGGAGACTGTGATTTGGCCATCGGATGACACGAACACCGGGATGAAATAACTTCATTGGCCATTGCATGCTGTTGATTTCCCTTCACTTAACTTCATTTTTCTCTTTCAAAATTCTGTTTCTATTAGCTTTTCCACTGAATATTCCCAGTAAAGTTGATGTTGTATTCTTCTCAGATCATGGGGGTTCTTGAACTTAAATTGTATATAAAAGGGACTTTTGTATATCATATTCAGTATATTATTTTAGAGTTAGTTGGCCTCTTATAGAAAAGGCATATATGCACTTAGCTAAAGAAACATTTAGTTGAAAAATTTATTGCTGCAAAAACATTTAGGGACAATTGAGTTAATGGTATTCCATCCAAAGTTGTTATTTCCTGTAGCAACATTTATATAGATTGTTGATTATAAACAGGAGAAACTAAGCAAAATAATTACAAACATATACCCTTTTACATTCATACCCACTAAATAATTACACTACAAACTAATTGCGCTTAATTGATACTAAATAAGTATTATATACGTATTGGTATCATTAATGTTGATAATTTCGCTTGATTGATACTAAATCAATATATATATATATATATACTATGTTGATATTATTAATGTTTCTTGTTCAGAAATTACTCATTAGTTAATGATACTATAAGAGTATATGTATATTGTTGTGGTAATAATAATAATAATGATAATGATAATAAGAAGAAGAAGAAGTGGGAATAAACACATACATCTCTGTCAACGTGTGTACTTTTCAGAAATAAAATTTGAGTTCAAGGATAATTAAGTCATTTTAAGTTTACTATGGCTGCTTGCATATTAGGCCCATCAGGATATTATTATCATTACCATAAATAAAAGTAGAAGTTTTAGGAATTTCATAGTGTAAGGAACAAATTACATTCTATCCCTATTCTTTTCCAATTTACAAAAATTCCCTAAAATTGTTGTCATCCGGATACATCACATTCTTCCAGATACATCACATTTGATACATTATACAACTAGTTTGTTGAAATTAAAAAGGAAATTAAATATAAAATTAAATGTGAGTTCCCAAAATCATGCAAATCAAATTGATGTCAATCTCTCCCAAATAACAACTTCAAACAATTCAAATTTCAAATTTTTTTCTCTTAAATCTCTCCCAAATCGTAATAGATTTAAAAAAAAGTCGGACAATTTTATATAGTTACGTATCATATACCAAAAAAGACTATGAGTATGATATACACTGATTTATTTATAAAACAGTGTTGCAGATGCTTAACAATATGTGATACATCACAACATCTGATACATAACTATGTTATATTCATAACAAAGTTATATGTCATATACATTAGGGGTGGGCGTTCGGTTCTTCAGTTCGGTTTTATCAAACTTCGATTCGGTTCTTCGATTTTCAATTTTTGAAAAGTGTGCACCGCATATTAAACCAAACTAATTTGGTTCGGTTCGGATTTTTCTATTTCGGTTCGATTTAGTTCGGTGATTTTAAATCGGTTTTTCGGTGTGAATGAAAAATAAAATAAGGATAAAGTATAAGATACTTAGAAATTTAAAATTATGTTAAGGAATGATGTGTCTCACCGTGGACCATTTATTGTGCTAACTAAAAGACTATATTTGTCTTTATCAAGAACATTGTACCTCCAACTATTTCTCGAGAAAAACAAGTACGAAGACGGTTTCTTTACATAATGTACATTGGTAGAAATATGTTTGAGTTTATCTTGGAAACTAATATTTGAAGTTAACTATTGAATTGTACATTTGTTGTTACTTTGATTTGTTCATGAATGATTTAATTGTTAATTGAATTTTTAATTTTTAGTTAAGAGAATGCTCATATATATATATATAAATATTTATTTTTTAAATAAAAGTTCGGTTCTTCGGTGCATCGAAATTTTGAGACCCTTACACCGAACATCGAACCGAAGAACCGAACTTTCGAAAAAATAACACCGACACCAAACCAAAAAACTGAAAAACCAAAGAACCGAATTAGTTCGGTTCGGTTCGATTTTTTGATTTTCCGGTATTTATGCCCACCCCTAATATACATAACTATAAATATGATACAAACTGTTTTTGTTATAAAATATTAGTGTTTATGTATCAATGTAGTAAAATATAACGAATTGTGTAATAGTTGTGTATCCAATACATAACTATGAACATGATACATGTTAATTGTGTTTCAATAAATTAAGGTTATGTATCAAAACTAATATTTGAAAACGATAACTGTACATGATAAAATTGTAATGTATCATAAAGGTGAAACGAACGAATTATACATTAATTTAAGAATCAAAATCAACTAGATATAGTAAAAGATCTGGTGAAAGCAACAAAAAATCAAAAAAAAAAATGATGAAGAAATCCTTCCACACTTTCTCCTTTGCTCTGTATCGACCGACTCTTGTAGTTTTTTTCACTCTCGACAATGGCGTCACCTATGGATCTCGACCTAAAGCCCTTAGCGGAGCCACCAACAACTTTTGATAGAATTGTAATGTATCATTATGTTGAAACGAATGCTTTATACTTTAATTTAAGAAACAAAAATAACTAGATACATTAAAAAAAAAATGAACTCATATGTATCAGAAAAGATGAACAAAAAATCGGAAAAAAAAGTCAACAATCTAATCTGCTGAAAGAGAAAAAAAATGATGAAGAAATCCTTCTACACTTTCTCTTTTGCTCTGTATCAACTCCCGTAACTTTTTTTTCACTTTCAACAATGGCGTCACCCATGAATCTCGACCCAAAGCCCTTACTGGAGCCACTAGCAACTCGACTTCCCCCCCTTTTTTGGGCATTTTTTTCACAATCTATTTTGAAGTTGAAGATGCATCCTTCTTCGACTAAATTTATAGATGAAAAAGTTTTAAAAAAATGGTACTTGATGAAGTGGAAAGAAAAAAATGGATGAAGAACTGTCTCTTTAATAACTTGCAATTGATAAATCGGAAAGAGAAAAGATTTAAAATTCAAAAAATAGAGTGATGGAGATAATTGGTGATACCATTGAGTGATTTTAGGCGTGAAAAAAGGAAATTTGTAGTAATAGTTTATAGTGATGTATCCGGAAAAGTGAATAAAACTATGGAAAAGGAGATTTTTGTAATTTTTTGTAATAGTAAGAAATAATAGAAAATAGGATAAAAAAGGATGTGTAGTTAAAGTAATTTTTCCTAAATAAAATAAAATGCAATTTCATTTTGGTTAAGAAAAAATCCTGTGATAGTTTCTTTAAAAAAAAAAAATTGGAAAAAAAGTAATTTCACTTTCAAGCGTTTTCTCTCTACAAGATTTTAATTTTAGTAAAAAATGTTTTATGGTAAAATTTATATTTCCGAACACTTTAACATTTTACTTCTTTACATATTTTAAAAATAATTTATTTCATTTTATTTCTTAACAATTTTAATAAATTCTTTTATTTCATTTCACTTCTTAACAAATTTTCAAATTCTTTTATTTCATTTTACTTGGTCCATATAATAAAAATAGATGTTTCATTTTATTTATTTAGTTTAATATATCACGAAAAGTTATTATTTTTTCTTTTTATTATTTTTAAAATTAAATAACTATGTAAAATATATTTTTTTCAAATTTAGAGTTCCAAAGCAATATTATTAAGATTAGTTTGATAAAAACGCTTTCAATTGAAATTTTCTTAAAGGATATTTTCGATCACTATGATCTATGGACGACGAAAAAATCACCATTCGAGCTTTTCATACCACAAAATGTGTGAATGCCCTTATAATTCAAATATTTTATAATAGTTAGGACCAACAAAATTATAATCTTTTCTTTCTAATAAAACCACTAGTTCACTACTATATATTTGAATTGATGCTCCTGAGATCAAAAAAATAAAAAATTCCAATAAACTAATATTTCAAATGATTTTTTGGTGAAATTTAATTCGCTAAAATAACATGAACTAAAGTAAAAGTGATCTAAAAAAAAGACATAATTGAAAATAATTACCTTTTAATGAAAAAAATATAATTCAAAATTTTAAGAGTAATATAACATTATTGGGCCCGTACTTTAGCATGGACTACTCTTAACTAGTATATATAATAAAGGAAAAATAGTTTACGATGTGGTTGAGCCAAATGTCAAGCTATTGATAAGTCACTTCACATTTTTAGGAAAAAGTTAATATACTTTGTTTAAAAAAATTAAAAGATTAAAATTATTTTAATTTTAAAATACTATATATATCTTTAGAAAAGGAAAAAAGAACGGTTAACTTAAAATTAGAATTCCATGGTTAAGAGTTCTAAATGAACTCTTAACTATTTCACAAACTTATCCTTTCAGATATTATAAAATGTATTTAAATATATTTAATTTAATATTAAATAAAAATAATAATAATATAATAATTATAGTAGTAGCAGTAATAAATAATAATAATAATAACAACAACAACAACAATAATATAATAGGGATAAGGGTCTGAAAAATATCCCAACTTTGGTCGGATTTGTTGTTGCGATACTAAAATTTCATAAGGACCTATTACCTCCCTAGACTATTTAATACCGTATTTTTTACCCCCTGAACTATTTAATAGTGTATTTTAAAGGTATATATGTGCCCACGTGGACACATTATTATTTAAAATTTTGCATTATTTTTTATGGCCACGTGGGCAAATATATATGTTTAAAATACGGTATTAAATAGTCTAGGGAGGTAATAGGTCCTCATGAAAGTTTA
>JAJOOF010024892.1:0-10592 GCA_029582545.1 Solanum lignicaule | reverse complement strand
CTAGTGTCGATTGGTGCGAAGTAATAACTAAGCCAAACATCGATGTGGTGTCTAATATGAGGTAAAGGTAAGGGTTAGTAAATTATACACACGTAGCCGGACCAAGGTGTGGGGTGAAATTCTCTAGATGCCAGACCAAGGATTTAGAGATACCTAGATTATCACTTTGCATGTAGTACAGTAGGAAAGGATTGTTGTTACTAGGATTACTATTATGAGCTTGTGGGGAACACATATACCCTAGTTAATTATCTCATCTTGATAACAACCAAAATTGACTTTTATTTACTGATTACTTACTGAATTCTTACAATTTGTTTTCCAAATTCCCCCTCTTTAATCACCTGTTTCTGGAAGTAATTTGACTAAACAAACGTAATTGTTGGTTAAAGTGAAGTCTAAACCATTTTCTTCATGGGATCGACCCCAACCTACAAGTTGGGTTCTTTACTTGATAACAATCGCTTATGCTTCTTTAGGGAGGTGTAATTTGAGCGTATCAAATTTTGGCGCCGCTGTCGGGGAATTTGGCTTTTATATTTATTTTAACTAAATTATTGAACTTTAGTCAAATATTTCCTAATTTTACTTTTTCTATTTGTTTTTGTCTCTCTCAGGTTCTGACTCTAGTGTATTCCAAGTACATGGAGCCAGGGTGAATCACTTACTCCTTACGATCTAGAGTTGAACCGAACTTTGTGAAGAATGAACAATCATGGAGTTCAAGTTAATCCTATAGGAGGCAATCTAGGTGATGAAATGAGTTGCAACTTCTGAGGGTAGTTGGTGGGGACAACCAAGTTCCAGTTGAAAATCAATTGGGAGGTGCATTGAGGGTGCAGGGTCCATCAGGCCCACGACTGTATGACAACTATAGGGGCAACGTCAATATTGCTGATTTTGATGGACCTCTTGTCCTACCCCCTTTGCCTCCGGGACACACATTTTTAGTGACCAGAAGCTTGATGCAGATGCTTACATCGAGTGGCTTATTCTCAGGGTTACCATCGGAGGACCCACATGCTCACATAGCCAAGCTAAGGGTGGTTTGCAAGAGCTGTGTAGGTCTACCAGACTTGGATATGGATGTCATTGGATTGCGAGTGTTCCCTCGATCACTGACAGGCGATGTTGTTGTATGGTTCACTAAGCTTCCTTATAACTCAATCTATACATGGGACCAACTGAATGATGTGTTCTTAGCAAGATATTATCCAATGTCCAAGAAGCTCAATCACAAAGATAAGGTCAACAATGTTGTGGCATTACCTAGAGAGTCTGTGAGTAGCTCTTGGGACAGATTCACTGCGTTCATAAGTGGTGTTCCAAATCACCATATTGATGATGAGTCGCTGAAGGAATATTTATATCGAGGTAAGGATGACAACAATAAAGTAGTGCTTGATACTATTGCTGGAGGTTCATATGGTGAGTGCACATACGCACAGATTGAAGAAAAACTGGAGAAGATCTCTCGCAACAATAAAGCATGGAGCACTAGGAGGTCAGATACTGGGAGAAATACATTTGCCATTTATGCTACAAAGAACCAGTCTGCGGATGAGATTCGTGAGGAGATGGCTCAGATGAGGACTGAGTTGGGGTTGGTATTGAAGCATGTGAGTGGAGGTGCGGAAAAGGTAAATGCTATGAACTACTTGACTAGAACTCCACCACCAGTTGAAGAATGTTACTATGAACAGGATGCTTATGTGGTGAATGATCAGACGGGGGGTTTCCGACCAAATGCCCAAAAATCCAACACGGACAATTGGCGCCAAGGTCAATGAAACCAAGGTTGGAACTATGGCAATTACAACCGAGAGGGTCAATATGTCCGGGATGGGAACTTTAATCGCGACAACAACTACAACCGGAACAACTATGGCACCAGAAATGCTCGGGTTGGACCTTGAGTTCCCCCACAAAATCAGGAATTTGGTATTAGGGAAACTGGAGGCAATATAGCGCGTATTGAAGATATGATGCAGAAGATAATGAGAAGGTTTGATGCAACTGATGAGAATGTGAAGGAGATGAGAAATGATTTGTCTGGTATTGGTCAAAAGGTTGATGCCCATGCAGTGTCAATAAAGCATCTAGAGCAGCAAATGACTCAGTTGTCTACTACAGTGAACCCACGTCAACCTATCACTCTTCCTAGTAACACCTTCCAGAATCCAAAGAATAATGGTCATTGTATGGCAGTTACTACTCGAGGGGGTAAGCAAACCATTGATCCACCTATGCCGTCTGTGGTGGATGTTGAGATTAGAAAAGAAGATGATGTGGTAGAGGTTAAAGAAGAGTCTGAGAATGCGATAAAGAAAGAATTGGATATATCTCAGAAAGTGGTCTCCATACCTAGACCTCCACCACCTTTTCCACAGAGGTTAGTGAAGAAAACTGAAGATGGTAAATATCGCAGGTTTATTACTATGTTGAAACAGCTTTCCATCAACGTTCCGTTGATAGAAGCTTTGGAGAAAATGCTTGGGTATGCAAAGTTTATGAAAGATATGGTGACAAAGAAAAGGTCTGTGAGTTTTGACGGTGATAATAGATTGCAGCATTATAGCGCTATTGCTACAAGGTCTCTTGTGCAGAAGAAGAAAGATCCTGGTGCTTTCACCATTCCATGTACTTTAGGGTTGTTACACTTTGCTAAGACATTGTGTGATCTTGGTGCTAGCTTCAACCTCATGTCATTGTCTATTTATAAAGAGTTGGGTCTAGGGGATCCAAAGCCTACTACGATGCGATTACTTATGGCCGATCGAACCGTGAAAAGGCCCATTGGTGTACTCCATGATGTGCTAGTGAAAGTGGAGTCGTTCATCTCTCTCGCGGATTTTGTGATTCTTGACTTTGAGGTTGATTTTGAGGTTCCCACAATCCTTGGGAGACCACTCCTTGCCACAGGGCGTGCGTTGGTTGATATGGAGAAGGGGCAGATGAAGTTCAGACTGAACAATGAAGAAGCAACTTTCAATATTTGTAGGTCCATGAAGCAGAGTGGTGAGCTCCAAACATTATCTTCTATAACTTACAGAGTTTAGAGTGAAACAGAAGTGCAAATTAAAGAGCGACTAGGTGTTGAGGCACTAGTAGCAGTTATGATGAATTTTGATAGTAATAGTATTGAAGAGTACGATGAGTTCGTAGCTGCACTCGATAGGAGCGAATATAGGTCAAAACCAAAGAGGTATGAGTTAGATATGAAGAATCGTGAGTGCCCACCAGCAAGATCATCTGTTGTGGAGGCACCGAAATTGGAGCTTAAGGCTCTACCACCGCATTTGAGGTATGTATTCTTTGGGTAGAGATAATACTTTGCCGGTCATCATTGCGGCAGATTTAAATGCGAGACAAGTAGAGTGCTTGGTGACTGTGTTAAAAAGGTTCAAGTGAGCTATTAGGTGGACTATTGCGGATATTATTGGGATTCCTCCCGGTATTTGTTCTTACAAAATCCAACTCATGCCAGATCACAAGCCTAGTATCGAGCACCAGAGAAGATTAAATCCACCTATGCAAGAGGTAGTTAAAAAGGAGATCATCAAGTGGTTGGATGCCAGAGTTATTTATCCTATTGCAGATAGTATTTGGGTGTGTCCTGTGCAGTGTGTGCCTAAAAATGGTGGTATTACGGTGGTTCCAAATGAGAGAAACGAGCTTGTTCCAATGCGGCCCGTGACCGGATGGAGAGTCTTCATGGATTACCGGAAGTTGAATGCGTGGATAGAGAAGGACCACTTTCTATGCTATTCATGGACCAGATGTTGGATAGACTTGCAGGCAAGGGTTGATATTGCTTTCTTGATGGGTATTCGGGCTACAATCAAATTTCTATAGCTCTGGAAGACCAATATAAGACCACCTTCACCTGCCCTTATGGGACTTTTTCTTTTAAACGGATGCCATTTGGGTTGTGCAATGCTCCAGCGACCTTCCAACGCTGTATGATGTCGATATTTTCTGATATGGTAGAGGACACTATTGAAGTGTTCATGGATGATTTGTCTGTAGTAGGTGAATCTTTTGATCGATGTTTGGATCATCTCGCTGAGGTTCTTAAAAGGTGTGAAGACTGCAATCTGGTGCTAAATTGGGAGAAGTGCCACTTTATGGTGAAAGAAAGGATAGTTCTGGGTCATCGGATTTCTGAGAAGGGCATTGAGGTTGATAGAGCAAAAGTAGAGGTAATAGAAAAGCTTCTACCACCTATCTCTGTAAAAGGTGTTAGAAATTTTCTTGGGCATGTAGGTTTCTATAGGAGGTTCATCAAGGACTTCTCTAAAATTGCACATCCATTGTGCATACTGCTCGAAAAGGAGTATAAGTTTGATTTTGATGATGATTGTCTGAGAGCATTTGGAGAGTTGAAGGAAAAGTTGGTTACTACACCTATCATTATTTCACCGGATTGGGGACAACCGTTTGAGGTAATGTGCGATGCGAGTGGAGTGGCGCTTGGTGTAGTATTAGGACAGAGGAGAGAGAAAATTCTTCACCCTATTTACTATGCTAGCAAAGCTCTAAATGTGGCCCAGAAGAATTATACTGTGACTGAACAAGAACTTCTTGCGGTGGTTTTCGCATTCGAGAAATTTTGATCCTACTTGCTTGGTACCAAGGTCATAGTGCATACTGATCATTCTGCATTGAGGTATTTGATGAAGAAAAAGGATGCAAAACCAAGGTTGATTAGATGAGTGTTGTTGTTGCGAGAGTTTGATTTTGTAGTAAAAGATAGAAAAGGGACCGAAAATCAAGTTGTCGATCACTTGTCCAGATTAGAGGAAGAGGCCATGCTAAAGCTTGGTGATTGGGTTGAAATTAATCATGATTTTCTAGATGAACAGGTATTGGCTGCTTCTCATGATCTGATTCCTTGGTTCGCAGACTTTGCTAATTATTTGGCAAGTGATTTGGTACCCCCAAATTTGTCTTTTCACCAAAGGAAAAAGTTTATGCATAATGTGAAGAAATTCTTTTGGGATGCGCCTTACTTATATCGTAGTTGTGCTGATGGGATTATTCTTCGCTGTGTGCCCGAGGTTGAGATGTTGAGTGTACTTGAAGCATGTCATTCACCACCTGTTGGTAGGCATCATAGTGGTATTCGAACTGCGCATAAGATTTTGCAATGTGTGTACTACTGACCTACCATCCACCAAGATGCTCATGATTTCGCTAAGTCTTGTGATTGTTGCCAATGAGAAGGAGGGATTTCAAAGAGGCAAGAGCTTTCTATGAATCCTATATTAGTGATAGAGTTGTTTGATGTATGGGGCATTGATTTTATGGGTCCATTTGTGAGTTCACATGGGATGAAGTATATTCTTGTTGCAGTTGATTATGTATCAAAGTGGGTGGAAGCAGTTGCGCTCCCCAACAATGAAGGTAAAAGTGTCGCCGCATTTTTGAAAAAAATAACTTCTCCAGATTTGGTACAGAGAGGGCGATTATCAGTGATGGAGGTTCCCACTTTTGTAATAAGTTGTTCAAGGCACTACTTGAGAAATATGGTGTCCGCCACAATGTACCCACTCCTTACCTTCCACAGACTAGTGGGCAAGTTGAAGTGTCCAACAGAGAGATCAAAGAGATTTTGGCGAAGACTGTGAATGCTAATAGAACGAATTGGTCAAGGAAGCTTGATGATGCT
Organism: Solanum lignicaule; assembly: GCA_029582545.1. Taxonomy (NCBI): domain Eukaryota; kingdom Viridiplantae; phylum Streptophyta; class Magnoliopsida; order Solanales; family Solanaceae; genus Solanum; species Solanum lignicaule. The sequence continues at coordinate 4,921 of JAJOOF010024892.1, read as the reverse complement.
CTATGGGCCTATTGCACTGCATACAAGACTCCCATAGGTATGACTCCTTACCAACTTGTATATGGGAAGTCTTGCCATTTACCGGTAGAGCTAGAGCATAAGGCTTTGTAGGAGATGAAAAAGCTAAATTTGGATTGGGGGGCCGCATCTAATCAAAGAATGAATGACTTGAATATGCTTGATGAGTTTCGCCTAAAAGCTTATGAAAGTTCAGCCTTGTACAAAGAGAAGATGAAGAGGTATCATGATCAAAGAATTGAAAAGCAAGAATTTGTTGTGGGTGATCTTGTGCTTCTATTCAACTCTATGTTGCGCTTGTTTCAGAGTAAACTCAAATTCAAATGGACCAGGCCATTTTTTCTCATAAAAGTGCTCCCCCATGGAGAGGTTGAGCTTGAGAACAGTGAAGGAACAAGGTTCATGGTTAACGGGCAAAGGATCAAGATCTATATGGGAAATGTAGAAAGTATGCAAGAAGTTGTTGAGGCCTGTCATCTTGATGAAGTCTGAGTAATCAAGAGGCTTGCGTCGTGCCGCGACGTTAAATCAAGCGCTGCTTGGGAGGCAACCCAAGATGTACAATCTAGCCAATGATAGGTTTTTGTTTTCCATCTAGTAGTTTTCTTTGTTTAGTTGATTCTCTGTATTAATTTAGATAGGTGTTTTAGTTTTGTACTAGTGTTGGCTAGAATTAGCATACGGTCCGTGTCTAATAAGTGTCCAGAAAATGTAAAAAGAATAGCCTAATGGTTGCTACATGTGCAGGCACGCTATGAAAAATCTGCAGAAAATGGTCTGGTACAGAGGTCTACGGACCCCATCGACGGTCCGTCAATCCATCAATGGACCGTTAATGGTGTCCGTAGATCCCAGGTGTGAAGGTGATCTACGGTCCCAACTGACGGACCGTAGATAGACCTACAGACCGTAAGCGAGGTCTTATAGGTTCTAACCGTAAGTTGGACCAACCCAACCCGGACCCTTCTATTTAAATATCCCACCTTTCAAATTCATTCCCTCTTCCCTCATTTTCCCCCACAACCACTTTTAACTCCTCCAAATCTCCTAAATCACGCCTCAAATCACCCATCACTTCCCCATATACAATTCTCACTCCTTCATCTCAGAAATTACCCAATCTCTCTCAACTGCCTTATTCAAAACTTCGGTGTTCGGGTTATGCGCAACTAGGCTATTAGTGTGGTCTTGCAAAGTTTAGTATCATCACGCAATCACCCTAGTCCTCATTGGTTGTAAGGTAATAAACTTTCCCCTCACTTTGAATTTTGGTTCATAGATTGAATATAGAAAGTCGGGAGTCGGGTCTTGACCTTGGGTAATTAAGTGTATGTAATTGCATGCTAAAATTTAAGTACTAAAACCCTTGGGACGATAGATCGTGATTGTGTTGCCTTGATAGTGTGTTAAACCTGTCTAAATGCTAGTCTATATGTAAGTTTTGACTTAGGGTTCCGAATCTTGTATGAAATAATTATCAAATTGAGTAATTGGAACCCTTGGAATGATGAACTAGCATGATTAAATGTTGAAATGCATGGTTAGACTAGGACACTGTTGAAAATGGTCAAATATGTCGGCTTGAAAATAAAGAATGTCTGAAACCTGGCACAGATCACGTCCACGAGACCCCGTCTACGAACCGTAGATTAGGTTCGTCGTTGGATACACTTGAAAATTTCACCAAGTGTGAAACCACGGAGATGGACTATGGTCCATAGATTAATCTACGGACCGTTCTGTACATCCGTGGTTTCCATCTGCGACCAATATTGTTGGTCCTCTGATCCACGAAAAGGTTCCACGGACCGTAGATCAGTCTATGGATCGTAGGTCCCCACCGTAGATGACCAATGTAGCCGCTGTTTTGAAATTTTTTTGGGTCTTTGTTGTTGTTCGTTTTTAGTTCTAAAATTATTTTTAGTGTGTTTTTTGTTAGTTTTGGTACGAATAACGCTTCCACAGGTACTATGGAACCCAAGAAGCTAGTCATCTATACAAAACAGGGCAGGTAAAAATCTGTTGCCCCTAGCTTCCGATTAATCAACGAAGATAACGATGTGGAGACGGATCCGGCATACGTTCCTCCAACACAAGGACCTCTCCCACTGCACCACGAGTCACCAGAGGCACCCCCCGGAAGGTGATTCCCTACGTAGTCACTGTCTCCCAGTCTGATGATGAGCACACACTGATCGGGTCACCAATTGGGGCTGCTTCCAGTTCAGAGAATGTGTCTACGTCCGGCTCCGAGCCTGCCCATGCTTCGGGCTCTGAGTCTAGCCATGATTCAGGGTCCGAGTCTGCCCATACTGCAGGGGCCATTGCCAAATCAGCCACAGGTTCCGGTGAAAATGAACAAACATCCTCGTCTGATGAGGCCACCATCTCGGAGTCAATCCCAGCACCACAGAATGATAACCTTACTCCAGTGGCTGGCGAGCCAAATAGATGGTGTGTTGAGGGCCAATGGCAAATTTATCTGGATGCCAAGATGAAAAATGACAAAGAGAAGATGGCCCGACTTATTATAGAGGAGCGCAGAGTCCTCACGGGGAGCTTGCACACTGTTCCCTACATCCACTGGCTTTTTAAACTTCACAAGTGTGACTGGATGACTTGAGATCCAAGGACTTATAGCGAGGAGATTGTGCGGGAGTTCTACACCTCCTATGCTGTCACTCTCCGAGGTTCGATCTCCAAGCAGTCCAAGCCCACAGCCCAGGACCCTCTCACTTCCACTATGGTCTGAGGTTATCCGGTGGACATATTACATGCCACTATCAACCACTTTATCTATGGCCCTACCACTGGTTACTCTGTGACACTGAACACAGTAGTGTTTGATTACTGATGGGACATTGTGCGGGGAGGCGCTTTCCAGAGAAATGCTGAGCAGCGGGAGGCTGTTACACTATGGTTGGCTAAATACATTACTACAGATGGCGAGCGTGCAGAGTTGGTCACCGCACCACAGTTGGGTATCCGAAAGGCCACATTAAATTTTGTGGCCAAGTTCTTCTAGTTGTTGGTGCATAACAGAATGTCGCCTACAAAAGCTGACAACCAACTCTCATGGGACAGAGCCGTGATAGCTGCAGCATTAGTAACAGGATTGGAGATTGACTTTGCCCGCATGCTGCTGGCAGAGATCACGAGAGGGAATTCAAGACCTCCACTACTTACCCCTTTCCATGTTTGATTTTCCAATTGTGCAGGGACTCTAGAGTGCCGATCTGGCATTGTGATAGGTTGATCCACCCTACTGGAATTTGGATATAGGCCTTATTCGAGATAAGGGAAATGTGGCGGAACCACGCCGAGAGCCCCAGGTTGAGGTACCTCCCTTGGGCACAGATTTTGTAGACACGGTGGAGCATGCACAGGGCGGTGATCCCATTATACCAGGCCACACCAATACTGTCCCGGCCTCTTTTTCTCAGGCAGCTAGTAGGGCTGCTAGCTCATCTAGGTCCACATCACCATCAGGAGTTGTCGTTGTCCCGATGGCCAGAGTACAAAAATTAGAGGCTCAGATGGCCACACTGCTGCACCACATCCAGCCTTGGATGCAAAAGTCGATAGCAGAGTCTGAGGCCAAAATTGAGAAAAGGGTGGCAAAGCAGACAGAGCAGCAGATCCAGGCAATTCATAAACACCTGGATGTATTTGAGTTGAGGGTTTTGACCCTACTAGCCCCCGACACCGATCTTTCCTCAATTCAGGCGGAGTTGGCTAGTCTCCGAGCTGATGTGGATGCTATTCTTGAGATTCCTGCAAATGAGCCAAAGCATGCACCAATGGTATTGTCTGAGGATACCGTTCTTGATGCCTTATTCAAGGTGGACGCAGAGACACAGCCCTATCCTACCCGTGCTCGTGGAAATAGGCACTGTTCTACTCACCCTTCTAAGACCATTGATGATGCTCAAACTAGAAAAAAAGAGCGTAAGCAGGAGGAGCAGGCTAGGATAGCATCGATGTTAGATGATGAGTTGTGCCAAAAAAGGGCGCTTGAGGCTGCTACTGGGGCATCGAGTTTTATGTCTGTGAGGATTGATGTGAGCACTACTGAGGGCGCAGTTAGAATGGCAGATAACACTACTGATGGTGTTGTCCTTGTTGATGCGGGCACTAGTGAGGGTGACCCGAGTGTTGATTTAGCGGGCTTCGGGAAACCAGACCCACCCGCTTGTTGATAGTTCGTTGGCGCTATGTTCCACAAGTTTGCTTCACCCAAATCCGTTACTTTTTACTATTTTTTGTGTGCATTGGGGACAAGTGCACCCATTTTTTGTTAGGGGTAGGGTATATGGATTGTTAGTGATAGGGTGAAGTCTAAGTAACCCAATTCATAATCCTCTTTTGGGGTTTTCTTGCCTGTGTTCTTTTCCCCCAAGAAACTATTTAATTTCTGTTGAACCGGCATGTGTTAGGATTGTATGCGGAGAAGCATGAAAAATAATGAAGCATGATGGCTTATGAAAAATGACACCCGTCCAAATTTTGTGATGTGTGCTATAATTTGTAGGCTAAGATAAGTTGAGTGTGTTGGCTCTGAATATGATATGATAATGAACCAACTTGATGGCATGACTTAAGCTAAAACTTGAACTGGGTAATCTGATAATGAAACTATGTGCCAAGAGTGTGTGAGAATAGTTGATTGTTCAAACAGTTTTTGTGCCAATCTAGAACTTGCCCGATTAGTCCTGCTAAGACAATCTACTCTAGAGGCTAGGAAGTGATCATAGGCCCTTGTTCTTATAAGTCCGTAAATTGCCTAAAAGAAGTCCAACCAAATTAAGTAAATGCTCCTTTTGATCCAAATGCTTTGAGCCTAAATTAGACCATTTCTTTCTAAACCCCTAACTCACCTTCCCATAATCTACTATGTTGGCCC
>JAJOOF010024891.1:0-11432 GCA_029582545.1 Solanum lignicaule | reverse complement strand
GAGGGGAGGGAAACTTTTAAGTTAAGTGGATAGAGGCATAAAAGGTAAAAGAGAATTTTAAAATATTTTTAGTCATGTCACGACTCAATCCATCGGGTCGTGCGGGCACCTACTATAATACCTAAATACCCTTACCATCCAATTTGAATTAAATATGCGGAAAATAAATGAATTACTACAAAAAGGCTCTTTAACATCTTAACTTTAAGAAAAAAACTTTAATACAAAGAAAGAGTAGTACCAGTCCAAACACACGTACTGATAGGCATCATTGGTCGACCGGAACCTACCACATAATATAACATAGATAATCAGAATAAAGCATGCAATATAGAAGTGACTCCACCCCAAGTCTCTATACACCTGCTTTTACCCTCCGAGTTATAATGTCATAACTAATGCCCCTTGATCCCATGCCTCTCTGTTACGCCACCACAATATCAAATCATAGTCTAATCCTTCTACCATATTAATATTCTCGAATACAAGGCACCACCAGCCCTGTCAGTGAACCTGCTATTTTCTCTCAATTTCTCTTGCCAATTTCTTGACCCTTTTGGAACGATACATGAAATTGGCGCCTTAGATCAACTCATCAATCTACCTAATCCTTAGATGATGCAGGCATCAGAGGCTTCTGAGAAAACTTAGATACTTAATAACGACTGTATCAATAAACAATTAACATGCCTTAATCATCACTAGTAACACTTAGTCCAAACTTTCTTACCTTACCCTAACTTACATTAACACGAAACATGTCCTACATGATCATATACAAGTCATATCAAAGATCAACTCACCTTTCAAGTAACCAGGACCACTCAAGGATCTAACATTCAACAATTATATTATGAAGAAGTAAATCAGGTTCACTCATGGAACCATAAACACATACTTTTTCCTCTCACGAACCAAGCACAATCTGTTAGTGTACCGATGTGGTACCCGAGCCATCTTTAGTTAGTGTATCGATGTAGTACCCGAGTCAATCATATATGGATATTTCCGTACCAAGCGTGGTATCTAAGCTAACTGTTAATATATAATAGATGTGGTATACGAGCCAACCCTGTGGATATCCTATACCAGGTGTGGTAATCAAGCTAACCATCAAACACAAACAAACATGCACAATCTCAAACATCGTGAACAATAACACTTGAAACCACAAATAGATTATCAACATATTGTCATTACATATGCATTCATATGGTTTCCCCATTATGCATACTCAAGTGATACAACAAGCAGTGAAACATGCATACCTATATCTACTGGACAAAAGGAACCATCATAACAAGGAAACTCAAAGCTAAACAAGATTAGTGAACCACCCATAGCCGTTATCTCATCTCCCGCATTAATAGTAATAACAACAATCAATAACCATCTAGACTCTGTGTCCGAAGGCCTATGATTGCAATCTCCGAACATCAACAAAATATTATGCATTCAAACGGTATAATTACTCAGTTGTAGGAAACCTAGCCTACTTGGGTGTCAAACAACTGATGAACAATCATCAGAATCCCTTAGGTTTTTACCTTCCTTCCGCTGTAATTCTTCCCCCTTATTGATTTGTTGCCCTAGGTGCCTTTTGGTTTGGGGGGGGGGGGTTGGAGGAGCCCTCATCTATTTTCATCAGCTCACTATAACGCCTGCAAACTGCTATAGTGGTGCCGCCATAGCGGGAAGCCTCCCACTATGGCGGGCTCACATCAACCTGACCCAAAAATCAATTTGGGACAAAATCGTCATGTGCTAAACTTTTAAAAGAATTTGCACTACATTTCGAGAACTTTGAGACTCTGTATGAGATGCCCTTTAGTAACGACGGGTCGAATCGTTACTTTTTTAGAGTGTGATACACCTCTTAAGAAAAACAAGTAATGATATTAATTAAAGGATAATTTGTCTATACTCCCTCTGTCCCTAATTACTTGTCTACTTTTGAATTGACGCACCTATTAAGAAAACAATGATTGACATAGTGAATTTACCATTTTATCTCGATTAATTATGAAGTTGAAGAATTAAAAACTTAGGCTTTTCAAGAAGTTCTACATTTTTCAAAGTAATTAATTGAAGGTATAATAGGTGAATAAAATTGTCCTTTCTTAATTTGTCAAAATGGACAATTGTAATTAGGGACAACTAAAAAAAGAAAAAGCGGACAAGTAATTAGGGGCAGAAGGGTATTATTCTTTTGTTTCTTCCAATACATTTTAAAAAACTATATATGAAGTTGAAAAAGTCATTAAAGAAAATGTAATTTTGGAAAGAAACAATTAATTCATTTTTAAATTTTGAAAAGTTAATTCATTTTTGGAACATAGAGAAAATGTTTGAAATTCATTTATTTTGGATCGAAGAGGGTTTTTTCTTTCTTTCTTTTTTGGTCGAAGAGAGTTTTTTCTTTCTTTCTTTTTTGAGACGGACTAAAAAAAATGTATCACATAAATTGAAACAGAGAAAGTACAAAAAAGTGTTGGAAACATTATTATATATGATTTCTCTAATTTAACGGTTCTTATATTTTCTATTGGTTTGTATTTGTAAACTATAAATGGCAGGGCATGTGGACCGGAATGTTGTTAGGAACCATACTTCAAACCAGTATTCTTATTCTCATGATTTCCAAAACTAATTGGAAAAAAGAGGTAATGTCTTGCAAATTCATCATATATAATAGTATTTTTTTCAAGAAAGATTGTTCAATCATTTCAATTATTATGTGAGTATGTTTGATAATGTTTTTGAAATAATCAAAGTTTTTTTTTCTTTCAAAAAATGCTTATTTTAAAGTGAGGTGTCTTTTCGAGCTTTCGCAAAAAATAAGTGTCTAAATGAAAATAGTTTATATACTATTAGGACAATGAATCTTATTGTTATCTAAATAAAAATTAATGATAGGTTACTATGATCATAGAATTATGAAAATTAAGGATATGTTACAATATTTTTATTAGAAAAAGAATGTGTTTACACACAAAAAAAACAATATGTTTATCAAAAAATGCATTTTTGACTCAAAAGTAACAGGAGAGATGTTTTTGAATAAAAATACTAACGACGAAAGAATTTTTAAATCAAAGTATTAATAAGGGATATTTTTATGCAATTTCGCATAATTGAAGAACTTGAACTTTTTACGTTGGAAAAGTAACTTAATAGGTACCAAACAAAGATTACTTTCTATGGAGCATGAAAATGTTATCATAATACTTCATTTTCCCCCTTGTTGCAGGCTTCTGTTGCTGAAGAAAGGGTAAAAGAATGGAGAGGTAGCAAATGATTAAGGGTTTGTTTAGACATGATTTAAATTAGGTTGAAAAGAAGTTGAAATTTTGTTTGGATAAATGATTTGAATTTTTTAAGTTGTATTTTTTTTAATAAACATTAAAACTCTTTAATTTATTAAGAAAATTCCAATTCTTGTACGAACTTACCAAATGAGCAAATCATGTTTCATAAATAAAATATCAGCATATCTTAAGTCGTCGCATTAATAAATTATATATCTTCATATTCCTTTTATAAATAAATGTTTGTGATTACATGTTATAACAAATTTTCAAATACACATAATTTTATAAAGATTTACTGATCAAATCAATCAACGATAATGTTAAATAACTATTCTTAATATTATCCTTGCACATTATATAAATAATTTCTTCACGGAGTATAAATATTTTTAAATTTTTTAAAAAGTGATAGATATTTTTTTCAAAGTATAATACTCAACACAATAGCATTAGCCTTAATGTTTTCTCTACTCATTTGTCACTCAAATTCTACGAGTCATTGGCCAACCTATTGAGATAGTAGAATGGTGTCATAAACTTAGACTCCAACTAAGCACACGTGCGGTACTTGACAGATTGTTCAAGTTCTTGCACTATTTGCTCACGATCTCGCTATATCAAGTCTGTCTAAAACTCCAAGAATTACTAAGAGAATGAAAAAAAGAATACAAGAGAATTGTTAGAAAGAATTCTGCCGAGATTTTAATTGATTTTTGCTTGATAATTTTACATATGGATGTCCCTCTTTTTATACGACTAACTTAGGGACTAATATGCAAATAATAATTACCATGCAAGTTTCTACATATTTATATTTAGGTCCATTTTCTAGACCTCTCTACCTAACTAGAATTTTCTAGGACCTTCTATAATTTTCCACGAGAAGTCTCTATATTTCTCTAGAATCATTCACAAGGACAAGTCTTTCTCCTATGTAAGTCATCCACGGGAGCAAAACTTGGAAGCCACCAATCAACTGAGAACCAAAATCACTGAGCAAGACAATGAAATGCTTATTTCCAGCCCTTCAATCTAGGAGGTCAAAGAAGCAACATTCTTTATTGATCTAAATAGTACTCCAGGACCAGTGGGTACAGTGGGGGATTTTTTCAAAGTGCTTGAAGTATTATCCAAGGAGACATGCATATGGCTATCAAAACCTTCGTTGGAGGTGGTGAACTCACCAACTTCTACACTCACACTATGACACCTTAAGTGGAATCTCCCCAATACTTCATAGACCTTAGACCTAGCCTATGCAATGTTACTAGCAAAATCATATCCAAAATCTTGAATAGCAGACTCGGCCCCATCCTCCCTAAGATTATCTCCAATAACCAATATAGATTTATAAAGGGTAGAGCAATCTCTCAAAACATCCTCTTAGCCCAGAAAATTTTCAATGGCGTAAAAAAACCTGATAGAGAGGGAAATGTGGTCATAATATTAGATATAGACAAGGCATATGATAGGGTCTCCTAGACCTATCTATGCATGATGCTTAGAAAAATGGGTTTCTGTGAGATTTAGATTGATTTAATCTACATGTACATTTCCAATACCTGGTATTCTATTATTGTCAATGGAGATAAATAAGGCTTCTTCAAATCAGGTAAAGATCTTAGACAAGGTGATCCTCTCTCCCTTTTCCATTTTGTACTTTCCTATGAATTATTATCTCAAATGCTTAATGATCTGCCAAGGATAAAGGGTAACAAAAGCTTCTATATGAACTAAAATGGTCCCCCAGATGAATCACCTCTCCTTTGTAGATAATGCAATTTTGTTTTGCAATGGGAGTAAAGGAACTCTTGAGATGTTCCTTAGAATCATCCACATCTATGAAAATACTTCTGGTCAACTGCTTAACAAGAACAAAATTTGTTTCTTTGTAGCTAATAATGCTAAACAAAACTTTATTTCCAAGATAAAGCTCGTTACATGTATGAATCATCAAGAATTTCCCATAAAATATCTTGGGTTCCTTCTTACCAGTGGGAAGAAGAAGACTACTCACTTCAATGATTTAGTTAAGAACATAATTAACAGAATCAATGGGTGGCACAACAAATTGCTTTTGACTGGGGAAGAGTAGTTCTCATTAACCATGTCCTCTCGGCCCTCCCCACCCATTTGTTTGCTGCGTTACAGCCTACCAAAGGCACACTTGATAATATTGAAAGATATCTAGCTAGATTATTCTGGTATGGCAAATAGGAGGGTGGTAAGCATAATTGGATTTCTTGGCAAACCCTTTGTCTCCCTTTTGAAGAGGGTGAGATCAATATAAGAAAGGTTGGCGACGTCTGCATTGCTTTCTCGTACAAGCAGTGGTGGAACCTTAGAACCAACATCTCATTGTGGGCTGATTTTGTGAAACATAAGTACTTCCAAAATACCCATCATGTTCTAGCTACCTGAAGGAAATGACAGTCTACTTGGTGGAAACATATATGTCACATTAAGGAGATAGTAGAAAGTGAAATCAAATGGATCTTAGGCAGAGGTGAGGTAAATTTTGGTGTGATAATTTGTCCCAACTGGGACCCCTCTACAAGCTTCTCAATATTGGTATTAGAGTCCATATTATCATGGTTAAAGAGATCCTCGAAAATGAAAGATGGAACTGGAGCATTTTGCAGAACCAATCTCTTAATCTGATTAAGGACATGATCACAGGCTTGGGGATGAATCTGAACAATGAAGAACAAGACAAACATGTCTGGTCCCCTGCACTGCAATTTCACTGTGACATCAATATGGAATATGTGTAGGCATAATGGTATTGTCACTACAACTTTTAACAAAATATGGGATAAACACATTCCCTTCAAAATGTCATTCTTACCTTGGAGAGTCATTATTAACAGACACCCAAGAGGTGCCAAGATCGCTAGACTTAGTATCCCATTATCTCTTACTTTCTATTATTGCACTAACTATAATATTCTTACCACTCTGAAAAGTGCAGAACATATTTTCTATGCAGGTGAACATACAAAGAAGATTTGGAGGCTATAACAATGCCCATTGGGATAGAGTACACCAACATTAATTTGAAGAACCTGCTACAAAATTGGTGGATTAAGAAAGTTCTCAATCCGATGGCAGCATACATCACAAGAGATTTTTCCATGTTTATTGGGAGTTATGGAGCAGTAGATGCAATCACAAATATGAAACAATTAATCCCTCTGTGTATAGATCGAAAGGAAACATTACTAATATTTTGTTTTTCACTTTGCAGTAAAATTTGGTAGGATCAAAGTTAGGAACTCTTAGGAGAACATTAACAAAATCGTTGACGTCTCTATTAATCATAAAAGTTCCATAAAAGTAAATTCGACCAGACCACTAAGTATGGTTGTTATATTTAATACTAATGGATCTTGTGTTAACGACAGGTGTGGTGGAGGTGGAATTTCGAGGAACGTATTGGGACAAGTCATCATGGCCTTCACTAAAAATCTTGGAGAAGTGTCACGACCCAAAAATGGACGTGATGGCACTTGTCTTATCCCACCAAGACAAGTCAACCTAAATCTTAACCATTACGATAAAATGCAGAAATTTTATAATAAACTCAAAAATACCCCAAAATCTGGTTGTCACGTGTACAAGCCTCTAAAGTATTATTGATTCAAAAGAAAAAAAAATACAAGTCTCAAATGACATTGTTTCTAGAATAGAACAAGATCATAATTAAGAGTAAGAAGGTCCGCTGAAATGACAAGCAGTTACCTCGCAAACCTCCATAAGAAGCCTCGGAAAAGAAGAGGATGAAAAGTACACAAAAATCCAGGCTCATAACCTACAAAAATTGTAGAAGCAAGGGGTGAGTACCAAACCACACGGTACTCAGCAAGTAAACCTCTAAACACAAGCTAAGGGGATAGAATACGGGTATTTCTTACACACCAACCGAACCTCCACAACTACAACCTGCATAAAACCAGCTCAACTTAACAGTTCATAGTTTACAAATTTCATATCCTCAACAACAACTCAATATTCATCAATCACAACTTCCACAAAAAGGCACACACATAATCAGCAACACACAAGATCAAGTTCATTAAGTAGAGGTAATCAAATATCAAGTGTTTTCCAACCACCAATAAAACGCATAATAATCAAGAATGAAGGATACCATGGGATGCAATGCAATATGACACCATGAAATGGTATGCCTCAGAATACCAAGTACTCTCTCAACCGTATATACATGATACTCCTCGGAAATACATCGAGAGTTCATGACCCATGGGGGACTCGCGAGGTCCATATACCGACACGGACGATCTCCACGTGTCTGTGCGGACGATTTCAACGCACTATCATAAATCAAACAAATTCCGCACGGACGATCTCCACGTGCCCAACTTATACATCAATCTCATGTCAATGCATGTGCACAATATGATTTCAATAAAATGGATGATGCATCTAAATTAAATATCAATATGATATGTAATCACCTCAGCTATTACAAGTATATAGATTCAATAAAGAACACAATCATACATAATAAATCAAGTCAATAATATATCAGCTAATGCCCATATGCTTTGGCATTCTCGAATTACAATATGCATTCTATAGGAATAAACTTTCCCTTTATAACACCGGTACTCGTACCAATGCCCGCCACACCATTGGTACGAACCATTCTCAACACATCACCTACAAACAATTAATCACATTGCCTTTTTATTACCCTTTTTTCATCATTTGAATTAATCAATGTGGACACGTCAACCCATCATCAAGTCTCATTACCCGCAAACACATATTACAAGGAAATACACGAATTCCATACACTTAACAAGGGTTTAGAAAGCCACTTGCCTGAAATAGTCGAACAATCACTCCGGGACTTGAACCTTCCCTTTTCATTGAACTTCTAAATCAATTCGATCTATTCAAATAAAAATCACAATAAGTTTTCAAAACTAACAATACTCATATTACTATAGGTCTAGCCTAGACCCAAAAACTTACTCAAAATTATAATCAAGTTCTTAAATCTTGATGTCAATTAACATAACAACTCGTTCAATTTTCTCCAATATCACCAATCTAATGTTATTCATATAATATAATATAATATATCTAATATTTAATTGTATAACTCAATATATCAAAACTTGAATAATAATATAATAACTATAAGAAAGGTCCAAAACCAGAGCCAAATTACGTGAATTGATCTATGTAATCTACTCCAATTCCTAGCATACCACATCTAAGCCATCTAAAGCCATCCTCTCCCAATGAAACCACTAAATTATGTCAAAGGTATACAAGCTGTAACCATAATTCCAATTCCAATATAATCTTTTTGTTTCTTTTTTTTTTCCCAACTTAATAGCCAAAGATGCTAATACAATTCATTGCCCCAACTTCCAGCCATTAATCACAATCCACGTGATATGATTACACAGTAATTCTTCCAATAACATATCTATCTATTCATATAGTATTAATTAAAAATGAAAGTCAACCGGTTATGAAACAGTGGTGGCAACCATACTAACCCTTAATATTTGCACCCTAACTAACAACGTATCCATCTATAATTGTCTAAATCACCTGCACAGGAGCATTTTCCAATTTCAATTTACTTTTCACTATGGAAAGAATGGACCATTAATTAATGCCAACATATAGATCTTGTCCCCTAAAACTTTCAACCAAAACCACCATAATCCTTCCAATTTCTAATTTGACATATTAATATAATAATATAACGTATCACCAACCATTGATATACTATTCTTTTCCTATAACAACAATACAAAAACAAAATAAACTTGAGATTTTACCTGAAGCATGGGTCGCTTATCTTGTGGCCGCGAACCGTGCCCTCCGCCTCTCCTTTTTTTTTTCTAAATTAATTATATATTAAAAGTGAAAATCCCTATTACTTATTTTAATATAAATGGGTCAAATAGTATAGGGTTTTAAATAAATTATCATTTTAGTCCATTAACTATCGATTACGTCAATTATCCATCAACTAATTAACTAAAGTCAACAAATAGTTTGAAATTCCCAAAAATGACCTTCCGGGTCATTACAAGAAGGAACCAACAATTGGGCTGAAGCCATGTCCATACTACACGGAACGAAACTATGCATACAAAGAGGAGTAAATATGATCATTAGAGAAACAAACTCCATTCTACTTGCTAAAGCCATCAATGAAAATTGGAGTATCCCTTGGTGGAATGTACATCACAGTTAAGAAGATTCAAACAATAGTTAAAGAGAATGGTTTCACCATCAATCACCGCCTCAGAGAGGCAAATCAACCTGCGGACAAACTTGCTTCGATTAACCTTTCAACTTATGTTAACCATGTCTTCAACTTTTATGCTAATCTTCCTAGTCTTGTTAAGGGCCTTGTAAATTTGGATAGAATGAATTTGGCCACCTTCAGATAAAAAAGAACAAAGTATGCCAACCTTATTTTTTAATCTCCTTAGATTCGTAGACAGTAACTTCCATTGGCCTTTGTATAGGCTTATTTTTTGCAAAGTGCTCCTTAAGCACCGAAGTTCAAAGTGTGAATTCTTATCTCATCAATGAAAGGCCAACTTTTGTTTTTTTAAAAATTAGGAGGGATTGTTGATTATTTTATCTCTTTATTAAATATTTAGTCTATAAGGTGTTTATAGACAGTTTCAGAATAAAGTTTCATCTAACACGTATGCAAGATGTAAAAAGCAGCTCACAAACAATTAATTTAATAATTTTTATTACATTAACATAAGCGTTTAAACGAACACACCAAGCAATAAAGGTAGAACATTATTGAACATCAATACTATGATGTCCAAATAATAGCCATAAAGTTTTATTCTAGCTAGTCTTAATAATAGCAATAACCTAAGAGTGAAGTACGACAAAACTTCAAAATGTCTACTCATCACAAATGAAAGACAATACATCTTTGTCACAACCAAACATGTCCATGTAGTCTTTCTTCAAATCTGCTTGAACAACAATTTCAGTCCTACATGGTGTATCATACAACCAAAACATATCACTACGTCTCAATCCAAAACTTAGCAAGCAAGGTTTTCCCCAACCAAAGTCAGTTTCATCAATAGGAAACCTACATAAACTTGATGCCATGCACACATCCACTTGTTCATTTTCTTCCCATTCTTGTATTTCTTCATGAAACTTGGATGCTACTGAATATATGTCATCACTTGATTTCGCAAATGAAACATTGGTTTTTCGTATTACGTCCTTGATCAATAGTAAAATTTCTTGTAACTCCATTCCTGTTTCTCCCGGTATGAATTTGACCGGGACTTCAAGAGCGAAATTCCCAAAAGAGTTTTCGTATCTTGGAGAGTCAACCTTACTACGTAAATTCACAGGGACACTCAATAAACAAGGTCTCAAACGTCCATTATTTTTACGTTGATAAACATTGATTAGAGCCCTCCATAGAAAAGCAATCACCAATTCAACTCGTGATGGTCTGAAATAAACTACTCCAACATTTTCCCTAAGTTTTGATATCACTGATTGATTTATGACAAACCTCCTCGCAACCATTTCAGCAAAATCATGATAATGATCATCTCTAGGAGACTTGACTCTTTTTAACAAATGATTATCACTTGTTGGTGGGAAAATGGTACCAAAATCATCAAACGTGAAGCAATTGATCTTATCGGAATGAATATTAATTCCCATTTTACTCACTTTAGACCATTCGTAAATAAATTTCAATGTTGTGAATCCATCAATAACCGCGTGTTCAGCGCTCAGAGATAAAGCTAACCCCGTACCACAAGCAAACTCCGTCACTTGCACTACAACTAGTGGAGTGATAGACAAGTTAGAAACACTATGATCGATTTTCGGGCAAAAATTCAATGCTAGATCGATATCTTTTTGTGCATCCTTGAGGAAATCACAAAATTGAGAATCAACTTTTGCCTTTATATACAAAACACCTTCATCATGACAATTGATTGATTGACCATCAGATGCAAATCTACCTGATGCTGGATAAACATGAGTTAAAAGCTTAGACAATGATTGTTCAAGTTGTTCATGTATAGGAAAGCTGGAATATTTGATTGGATAGAAAAGAAC
>JAJOOF010024890.1:0-11211 GCA_029582545.1 Solanum lignicaule | reverse complement strand
AAGAAACCACCAATACAACATAAATTCATCCATAATTGTTCATATAACATCAATCAAAGTCAGTTTATAACATCAATTTCACTTTAGAAAGAAGACCCGCATTTTTGGATTGAAACCTAGAAATTGGAGATTTTGAAATTCATCTTGAAGGGGCCTCTTGGGGAAAGGAATCCCAAGAGTGATAAGCAACCATACCTTATTGATGAATTAACCACGAAAATCCGAGTTGAAACCTTGGAGAGTTGGTCTTCTTCTTGAAGCTCCAATCTTCTTCAATGGAGTTCTTGAGAAGAGAGAGAGTAGAGAGAAGGAGGAACTTTAGGTTTAGATCTTTGGGGTTTTGTGTTTGAGTGATAAAAGTGAGGTAAATTGACTTAAAAATCATTATATACACGTTCCCTAAAGTACCCTAAATACCCCTCACTCAAATGGACTCTTTAATGAATTAAAAACAAATTTTTGAATTTCTGCATTTTCGTTGCGGAACAAGTCCGCGACGCGGAGCTGTTCCCTGAAGATATTTGGAATTAAATTTTGAGACAGTAGAGTCCACAACACAACCACATCGCGAACTAGATTTTTTCTCCTTGGGGGAGCAAGGCCGCGACACGCACCTATTCCCACCAAGTGCAATTTGCAAGCTGCCTTGGCAGCTTGCTTGGCAAAGGTTGGGGTCCTCCTCGGGGCCCCTTAGGGTGTCCCTGGGGCGTCGTATTAGAACATTTTGACCCTATGAACATATATTTACATATTTTAAACCTTTTTACAAGATTATACCATCATACGACACACCCAAACCTGCCCAAAACCTAATGACACACTAGAGCACATTTTTCTCTAGTTTCCGGACATCGTGGTCGTGTCTTGACGTTTAGACTTTTACTCTTCCAAACCAAGTCAATTACATTAGTTTAGGTTTATAAACATCATTTTAACTATTTTTAACTCATTATTCATAAGGTGAGGTTCTAACTTAAGTCATAGAATTTCCGGGGTGTTACAAAAAGAATGACTTTCAAACAAAATGTCCCTTTTAAGTATGTTTTTGCATGGCTATAATACTTAGTACTTAATTGTGCTAACCCATATTATCTTTACCTTTATGAAGTGTAGGGATTGACACTCAATTTGATTCTCCCTAGTTGAAGCTTGGATTAGAGTTCTTCCAAGACATCTTTTGGTATGTCCTCATAGATCGAGGACAAGGATTTTTAATGTTTGTAGTTCTTTCATGTAATAGACTATTCTTGATTTTCTATTGTAAAGTGGCATGTCCCTACTCTTGTCTAAAGTTTTGTCTAAGATGGCCATGTGAGATATAGACTTCCACTTGCTTTTAAATGAGTATTTTTGATTGATGGTTTTAAATAAGTTTTAAATTCCGCACTATTTCTAAGTATCTTATGTTATGAATGCTATGAGGCTTGTATAAGATCCCTTCAAGGTCGAGTACGCCGTGTCGCTTCCGGGGTGTAGACTCGGGTCGTGACAACCACGGGTGGTACCACAACTCGTGGTGACCACCACAGGTCGTGAAGGACCTCGTTGTCAAGGTGGTAAGTGGCTAGGCACCATTTGGCAGCCTTGGCCCCCTTGCCATGGCCCTCACCCAATTCCCTTGGTCCTTGCCCTTCACCCTTGTCGTTAACCCACACATTTAGGCTCTAGTTTAACCTACTAATTTCCGAGGTATTACAAGTTTTTGTTGAATCTAAGTATGCTAAGCATTCGTATAAATTTTTTGAAAGGAATTCTAATCCATTAGAGTTGATTTACACTAACATTTGTGATATGAAGTCAACACCATCTCGTGCTGGAAAAAGTATCTCACAACTTTTATTGACAATTGCATTAGATGCGCTTATGTCTATTTGTTGAATAGTAAGGATGTAGCAATAGAAACGTCTAGGCAATATAAAATTGAAGTTGAAATCAGTTGGGAAAAAGATAAGAAGTGATAGGAATGGAGAATATAAATCTCATTTTGCAGAAATATGTTTGGAAAGTGGATTTATCCATCAAACAGTTGTCCTATTCACCTCAATCTAATCAAAAATTGAACGTTGAAAGAAATGGTGGATGCATTACTTATAAGTTCAAGTTTACCACAATACTTGTGTGGAGAAACGATCCTTAGTGCAAAAGGGAACAACAAAAAGTTTTGTCTTTTCAGAAAGAAAGCAATTTTTTTTGTTCAGGACATAATCTATTCCATATGAGAAATGGAAAGGAAGGAAATCCAACTAGAAATATTTCAAAGTGTGGGAGTGTCCTTCCAAAGTCCAAGTTCCTATTCCTATAAGGATTAAAATATGACCTAAGACTGTGGACTATAAAATTAGACTTGAGGTGTCACGCCTCGAAGCTACCCCCAGGACACGGACATGGGACATAAGATCACGAGTGACCCCAAGCTAACCCTGTTGGCATATCATAAGCATACTAAATAAACTGAATTAGGAAAGTACTATGCGGAAGCTAAATCATCATGTAAACTGAAATGATGGGGAATACCCATATACTATCTGATTAAATGAAAAGTGAGAGTTCAACAACTGAAAAGACAAACTCAAACACTAAAGCTGAAACTAACTATATCTGAAAATAACCTCTAACTGACTAGAAATGCTGGGACATGCCCCAGCTAAATCTAGCAAAACTTAAACTAAAACTAAAAGCAAAGAAGGATAATCATGTCACTCGTCCCTGAAGAATGAGGACTCACCATTGATGTTGTTGAACTGAAGATCAAGAACCGATGTATGCGTGATTTGGAAGCTGAGAACCTAAACCTACATCACGAGAAGATGTAGCGCAGAACATGCATCAGTATTTGAAAGGTACTGAGCATGCATGATAGAATAGAGTTGAACAATAACCATAACTAAACCAAAGCATATATCTGAGCAATGATAAGAGATAAAGCATGATACTAAACTGAGAATACTGGACATGAAATAACTTAATGCAATAATCAAGTTTTTAACATGATGATGCTGAAATATGTTTGTAACTGATAACATGGTCAATGTAATAGAGTCTAACTGAACTGTGGGAGCTACTAATAATCGACATAAAACCACATGAGCTAAATGTGGAGTCCGATGTATACGCCTCATCGAGAGGACCCAATATACCCTTCCAGAGGTATAGAGGCATGACTGGTTTGATCACTAAAATGATGCCCACAGAGGGGACTTACAACCTACGGGGTCCATAGTTCTGGGACTTGAGGGTGACTGACCCTAGTCCATTCGGTATTAAGCTTCTCCCAATTGATTATGCAATTAACAATTTATGACTGTATTTCTGTAATACTAGATAGCTCAAAACTGACATGCTAACTAAAAATACAACATTAAATGTTGATAATGAAACATTCAAATGTGAGGCATGTATATCTGACCTAGCATGTGTTATTCATGAACAAAACGAATTACATAGCTAGGGTTCTGAATTTATGAAAGAATCTACACAAAACGATACTAAAATCATGATAATCTGATTAGGAATATTAAAGTAACTAATTCATAATAATTTGCTGGAATTCTAGAAACCCTAGGTCTAGATAATATGAAGGGAATCAAGAATTTGACTGAATTCTAGGGACCTAATGGGTGAAAGGAACCCACCAGTGAAATTCCACATACCTGGTGACGAATTCCACAGAGAAATCTTTCGATTTTAGGGCAGAAACTGATGAAAACTTGTTGCGTTCTTGGACTAGGGCTGCTCGAATTTCTCTTTGATTTTTGCTCTAAGTTTCACTTGATTTTGATGAATAATTTATTAGGGTAAGTTCTAATTTAGTTTCTAGGCTAAAACTGACCAAAACCACATAGTTTAGGGTTTAAATGACGTAGTTTAGGTGCCTAACGCATAGGGGAAAGGATCACAACAACCCTAACTTAATTTTGTTCAAGGCCAACCATGGAGGGACCTACGGTCAGTGGGTTGATCTACCAAATGTAGGTAGGGTCGTCGGTCAAGTCTGCCAGATAGGGCTTCACTAAAACGAGTATAACATTTTACTCGGAGATGGGATTTTAGCAAACTCGGTGGTGTTGGAAAGAGGATTCAATTATATATCATTAGGTGGGTCATGGGCCACCTAATTCCTTTTGTGCTAAGAGTGAATCCCATATGAAGTTGATCCCTCAGTAATTTCCCTTTAACTAGTTGTTGACCCTCACCTATGGTCACACCTACGGTCCGTAGGTCCAACCACAAACCGTACTGGTCGACAGTGGGTGGGATCAGAGACTATTAAGACTTGGGCCATAACGACGGAACCCCACCTATGGTCCATGGTCCTACCTACAGTCCGTGGGTGGTTCTGTTGGTAGTGGCACCAGATATTCTGAAAACTAGGATTTTCTTCATTTTGAGATCTGAGGTGTTACAACATCTCCACCTTGGGAAAATTCATCCTCGAATGAAAACTAAACTAGCTGGAGATAGAGGGAAAGAGCTGCAACCCTACCACTAAACACTAGAAACTGATTTTTGACTTAATTAAGTTCCAAGAACATGCAAATACGCTGAAAATGCAAGTACAAACTGAAGGAACATGATACTAAGACTGAAGCTATGCCTGAATGACTGAAAAACTGAAGAGGAACTATTACCTCAAGCTGGAATGTCATCGGAAGGAAAGAGATGAGGATACTTGGCCTTCATGGCTGCTTCTGCTTCCCAAGTAGCGCCATCTACAGACCGACTCCTCTACAATACCTTAACTGAAGCGACTTCTTTGTTCCTCATCCTTCGAAGTTGAAGATCAAGGATTTCAACTGGTACCTCTTCATAAGTGAGACTATCCTTCACAGCCATACTTTCTAAAGGTACAATAGATGTTGGATCACCCATACACTTCTTCAATAATGAAATGTGAAAAACCGGATGCACCTGTGCTTGTTCTGTTGGAAACTCTAACTCATAAGCCACTTTGCCAACCCTTTTCAAGATCTTGTAAGGGCCTATATATCTAGGATTGAGCTTCCCTTTCTTGCCAAATGTCATCACCCCCTTCATGGATGACACTTTCAGGAAAACCCAATCATCATGTTGGAACTCTAATTCCCTTCTCCTTACATCTGCATAGGACTTTTGGTTACTCTGGGCTGTCTTAAGTCTATCTCTAATGAGTTGCACTTTCTCCATAGCATCATGAATTGAATTTGGCCCTATCAAGGCAGTTTCACCTACTTCAAACCAACCAAATTGGAGATCTACATCTACGCCCAGGCAAACTTTATAAGAGCGAGGTGATCATCCCAACTACCCTTGAATTCAATCACCAAGCTCTCAACATGTCCTCGAAGGTCTAAATGGTACACTCTACCTGACCATCCATCTATGGATAAAATGTTGTGCTAAGATTAACCTGAGTGCCAAGATCTTTCTGAAATGACTTCCAAAAATGAGAGGTAATCTAAGGACCTCTATCTGAGATGATAGATAAAGTAACCCCATGCAACCTGACTATCTCATTAATGTAAAGCTTGGCATAGTCCTCCACTGAGTCTGTAGTCTTAACAACCAAAAAGCGCGCAAACTTAGTGACTCTATCAACTATCACCCAAATATAGTCATTTTGTCTGCACGTACGAGGTAAACGTGTAATGAACTCCATGTTGATCACTTCCCACTTCCAAGTAGGAATGTTGATCTCTTGAGTCATAACTCCTAGATTATGCTGCTCTACCTTAACTTGCTGACAATTAGGGCATTTAGCCAAAAAATCTGCTATATCCCTTTTCATACCATTCCACAAAAATACTTCCCTCAGATCACTGTACATCTTAGTGGCGCCTCGATGAATAGAATATCTGGACTTATGGGCTTCCGCAAGAATCTGTTATCTCAACTCACCCACCTTATAAACACATAATCGACCCTGATAGAGAAGCACACCATCTCTCCTTTGGGAGAAAACCTCAACACTCTGTTGATGGACTGCACCCTTTAGTTGTAGCAATATAAGATCACAGTTTTGATTTTCCTTAGCCTCCGCTACCAATGAAGATTCTGACCCATTCTGGATTGTTACACCACCATCTGATATGCTCATAAGATGAATTCCCAAGCGAGCAAGCTTGTGAACATCCTTTGCTAGTTCTTTTCTTTCTTCCTCAACATGTACTACACCACTCATAGATAGTCTGCTAAGGGCATCTACTACTACATTGATCTGACCATGATGGTAATGCACACCCATATCATAATCCTTGGGGAACTCAAGTCATCTCCTCTGGCGAAGATTCAACTCTTTCTGGGTGAACACATACTGAAGGCTCCTATGGTCTGTGAACACATCTATGTGAACACCACACAAGTAATGTCTCCAAATCATAAGTGCAAACACCACTGCCGTATGCTCGAGGTCATGAGTCGGATAATTCTTCTCATGAACCTTAAGTTGACTAGAAGCGTAAGCTATAACCTTACCTTATTGCATCAACACACAACCTAGGCCGACTCTGGACGCATCACAATAGATAACATAGCCGTCTCAACTCTCTGGTAGAGTCAAAACAAGAGTTGTAGTCAACTCAGTTTTCAATTATGTGAAATGTTTCTAATAATCATATGACCACTGAAACTTGACCTTTCTCTGAGTCAACTTATTCAATGGAGAGAGAGGCTATGGATGAAAATCCTTCCACGAACTTTCTATAATGACCAGCCAAACACAAGAAACTTTTGATATCTATAGGAGAGGTAGGTCTGGGCCATTGTTACACTGCTTCTATTTTCTGAGAATCCACTCGGGTCCCTTCACTAGACACAACATGCCCAAGAAAAGCAATAGATTGTAACCAAAACTCACATTTGCTAAACTTAGCAAATAATTGGCGATCTTTGAGAGTTTGTAGGACAACCCTCAAATGATTCGCATGTTCTTCCTCATTCATAGAGTAAATCAGGATATCATCAATAAAGATGAAAACGAACAAGTCCAAAAACTGCTTGAACACTTTGTTCATCAAGTCCATGAAAGCTACAAGAGCATTGGTTAATACAAATGACATAACTACAAATTCATAATGACCATACATTCTGAAGGCAGTTTTTGGGATGTCACTATCTCTGACTCTGAGCAGATGATAACCGGATCTGAGGTCTATCTTTCAGAAGTGACTAGCACCCTGAAGCTGGTCAAACAAGTCATCAATCCTGGGGATAGGGTGCTTAATCTTGATTGTGACTTTTTTCAACTGCCTATAGTCAATGTACATTCTGAGAGAACCATCTTTCTTTTTTACGAACAACATTGGTAAACCTCATGGGGAATACTGGGTCTGATAAAGCTCCTATCTAGAAGGTCTTTTAACTTCTCTATCAATTCCTTAAGCTCAACTAGAGCCATTCTGTAAGGAGGAATAGAAATAGGTTGGGTATCTAGAAAGAGATCAATTCCAAAGTCAATTTCCCTTTCGAGAGGAACTTTGGGAAGATCTTTTGGAAATATTTCTGGGAACTCATTTACCACTGGAAATAACTTAAAAGTTTGGGTTTCAGAGCTTGAATGCTTAACCCGAACTAGATGATAGAGATAACCCTTAGAAATCATCTTTCTAGCCTTACGGTAAGAAATAAATCGACCCATAGGCGCTAAGCTACTACCCTTCCATTCTAAGATTGGTTCGTCTGGAAACTGAAAATGAACAATCCTAGTTCTACAATCGACTAAGACATAACAGGAATGTAACTAATCCATGCCTATAATGATATCAAAATCTACCATTTCCAACTCTACAAGATCTGCTGAGTGACATTCTGGGAGACTGTGACAGGTCAATTTATGTACACTCGTCTAGCTATAACTGGGTCACCGACTAGAGTAGAGACTGAGAAGGGTTCTGAGAGAATTTATGGACTAATATTAAAGTTGACTGCTATATAGGGAGTTACAAAGGAAATAGTAGCCCCTAGATCTAACAAAGCATAAGCATATAAGTTAAAAACTCATAATATACCAGTGACCACATCACGAGAATCTTCTTGGTCCTCGCAAGCCTGAA
The DNA here is from genome assembly GCA_029582545.1 of Solanum lignicaule. Taxonomy (NCBI): domain Eukaryota; kingdom Viridiplantae; phylum Streptophyta; class Magnoliopsida; order Solanales; family Solanaceae; genus Solanum; species Solanum lignicaule. The sequence continues at coordinate 3,184 of JAJOOF010024890.1, read as the reverse complement.
GAGCATACAACCTATTTTGGCGCTGACCGCCAACTATACCAGATGAGTTACCCTGCTGAGTCGGGCGACCTGCTGGTGCTGCTGAAGTTGTAGACTGAGCTCTACCACTAATGCCTCTGTTCCCCCGTTTAGCATAAGGATAATTTTTAAACATGTGACCAGTCTGATCAAACCCAAAACATCACTCATTTCCTGCAAGACACTCGCCTGGATGGTTCTTACTACACTTAGCTGATAGGATGCCAACTCTACCTTATCATTATATGTCACTTGCATCACTCTAAAGATCTTCTTGACCTCATATATGAAGTTTTGGGGATCCTCACCAGTCTCTGATCCTAAGAACTCTAGCAGATTCATCCTAACAAAGTCACGAACCTTGGCTACCTCTGATCCACCACTAGCATTTGCAGGAACTGAAGCCTGCTGGTTGTTCTTGTTAGTCACACTCTAAGCCAAAAGTTGAGTGGCGTTTTGAAACTCAGCATTCGAAACTTCATTATCTGGGACTAGAGGAGCTGCATTAGCATTGCGGGCATTCACATTCCTTCCGTAAGCTCTACGAGGAGGCATGATCTGAAAGTGCATAACATCAAGTTAGAAACGAGGAATTAGATCATACCTTACGCACGATAAGTGTAACAAGAAAATGAAATTTTCCTAAAACAATTCATAGCCTCCCTCTCATTAAATGTGGTGCACTTCACACCCATGAAAAGAACTCCACTTAGTGCGGTTTTTCAGACATCCTAGGATTCTTAAACATAATGCTCTGATACCAAGTTTGTCACACCCCGAAGCTACCCCCAGGACGCAGACACGACACCTTGGATCACGAGTGATCCCAAGCTAAACCTGTTGGCATATCATAAGCATACTAAATAAACTGAATTGGGAAAGTATTGTGCAGAAGCTAAATCATTATGTAAATTGAAATGATAGGGAATACCTATATACTATCTGAATAAATGAAAAGTGAGAGTTCAACGACAACAAAAAAGTCAAACTCAAACACTAAAGCTAAAACTAACTATGTCTGAAAATAGCCTCTAACTAACTAGAAGTGTTGGGACATCCCCCAACTAAATCTACCAAAATTGAAACTAAAACTAAAAGCAAAGGAGGATAATCATGTCACTCATCCTCAAAGAATGAGGACTCACCACTGATGCTGTTGAACTGAAGATCGGGAACCGATCTATGCGTGATTTGAAAGGTGAGAACCTGAACCTACATCACGAGAAGATGTAGCGCATAGTATGCGTCAGTACTTGAAAGGTACTGAGCATGCAGGATAGAATAGAGCTGAACAATAAGCATAACTGAACCAAAGCATATATCTGAGCAATGATAAGACATAAGCATGATACTAAACTGAGAATACTGGACATAAAATAATTGAATGCAATGATAAAGTTTATAACATATTGATGCTGAAATCTTACTGTAACTAATAACATGATCAATGCAATAGAGTCTAACTAAATTGTGGGAGCTACTAATAACCAACATAAAACCACATGAGCTAAATATGGAGTCTGATGTATACGTCCCATTGAGAGGACCCAAAATACCCTGCCAGAGGTAGAGAGGCATGACTGGCGTGATCACTAAAAGGATGCCCACAAAGGGGACTTACAACCTACGGAGTACATAGTTCTGGGACTTGAGGGTGATTGACCCTAGTCCACTCGGTATTAAGCTTCTCCCAATTGATTATGTAATTAAAAATTTATGACTGAATTTTTGTAATACTGGATAGCTCAAAATTGACTTGCTAACTGAAAATACAACATTAATATGATGATAATGAAACATTCAAATCTGAGGCATGTTGTAACGACTCAGAAAACTAGTAGGTGAAACTAGAGCCTAAAGAGTGTGTGTTGAGTTTGATATGGGGTTTGAAGTTGTAAAACGAGTTCCCGAGCTTGGGTTGAGGGGTTTAGGGGTTAAACATCAAGGTACGACCCCCCAAGGACCATCCAAGGGTCCTTGAGGGGGACCCTAAAGACTAACCCCAAGGCTGCCCCAATTGACAAAAAGTTGTCAAAAACCAAGGAGCTATGGATGGGACCTACGCCCCGTAGGTCCATCCTTCCCCCTTGGATGGCTTCCATAGGTCAAGGTCCCATTTTCCATCTTCCTGAACCAAACCATGACTTGCTATTATGGCTCGTGGATCCACCCACGGACCGTGGGAGGGGTTTCGTGAGACACCACTACAATTTTGTCCAAGCTTGGCCAAGGTAAGGGCAATGTGGTAAATTCCTTTTAAGGTTAGTTATGAGTTGGGGACGTTTTATATTGTGTTATTTTAGTTATTTGAGGTTTTTAAAAGTATTAAACACCTTTTCAATTCATTATTCCAAAACACTCAAAATTAGAAACTACCATCTCCAAATAATCCTCTCTCTAGAAACCACCATTGGAGAAGAAGGAGGCAAGGTTTCAATCTCAAGATTTCACTTTTCTCACCCGATTTTCATGGAGTTTCTTCCATAAAGGTATGGTAGTCTTCATTCTTGATTAAGTTTCATTCAAGGAGCCCTCTCAAAAGATAATTTCAAGTTTCCAAAATTCCCCCAAAAAGCTAGGGTTTCAATCTAAGAATGGGTTCAATTCCAAAACGTTTTCAAAGGTTTATATGTGATGAATTATGAAGGAATTGTTTAATTAATGATGAATTATGATGAATTTCCCCTATGAAGCCATGTTTCCCCCAAAATACTAAATTGGAAGTTTGTAATTTGGGTTGATTGATTATGGGATCATGATAAATTGTTTATGTCTCTATTGAATTAGTTATTGAATCATGATATTTCCCTTATCTAATGTAGTATTCTAGATGTTTGGGTTCATACTGATTCATAGCCTTGAGGGAAAAGTATGAAGGATCTATGTATGATCATGTTGTAAAGTATATGCATGTGATCTCAATGAAAGTCTTATGATCATGTTTAGAATGTAATTGTGTTATTATTGAAAGCTTCTTCTCAATATACACTCATGAATGATGATGATTGAATGTGAAAGGTTTCTTTAATGTAGTGTTGCATATTGAATTGGTAGGCTTAAGGTATCCTTTTCTTATGTGAATGAAAGTAATATTGATTAATGTACCTTGACTTGGTAGGCTTAGGAATCCTCTTCTGGTGTAATGAATGTGTCTTGAATTAATGAA
>JAJOOF010024887.1:0-11405 GCA_029582545.1 Solanum lignicaule | reverse complement strand
GGAGGAGGAGGAGGAGGAGGAGGAGGAGGAGGAGGAGAAGGAGAAGGAGAAGAAGGAGAAGGAGAAGAAGGAGGAGGAGGAGAAGGAGAAGGAGGAGAAGGAGAAGAAGAAGAAGGAGAAGAAGAAGAAGGAGAAGAAGGAGGAGAAGAAGGAGGAGAAGGAGAAGAAGAAGAAGGAGAAGAAGAAGAAGGAGAAGAAGGAGGAGAAGAAGGAGGAGAAGAAGGAGGAGAAGAAGGAGGAGAAGAAGGAGGAGAAGAAGGAGGAGAAGAAGGAGGAGAAGAAGGAGAAGAAGAAGGAGAAGAAGAAGGAGAAGAAGAAGGAGAAGAAGAAGGAGAAGCAGGAGAAGAAGAAGGAAGGGGAGGAGAACGAGAACGAGAAGGAGAAGGAGAAGGAGAAAAAGGAGAAGAAAGAGAAGAAGAAGAAGGAGAAGCAACAGAAGGAGGAGGAGGAGGCTAGGGTTTCAAGATTAAGTCTCCAAATGCTCCATTAATTGCAAAGTTAGATTCCCCTATCAAATTAGGTGGTTTTATTCAGGTGCCATGGGTTCCTTTCAATGTTGATCCAATTCATTGTTTTATGTCTTCTTATGCACGAATTGAAGAAATTGCATGTTTTAAGTTGAATCCCCCCATGAACCCATGCATGACCCATGATTTCTATACTTTGATGATATGATGTAGGTTTTTAACTATGAAAGATGAATTTATGAAGATATGCATGTTCTTTATGAAATCAATGAAAAATTGGTTAAGTTGCTTTGAGAGTAAAGCATCAATGTTGTTGTTATTGTGAAAGGTTTTCTGACATACTACTCAATACATGAATGTGAAAGGGTTTCTCACATAAGGATTCTTAGGGTTGAAAGGTTTTCTCAACTGAACTTTGAATCAAGATTTAGGAGCTATTCTAATGAAACCTAGTTTGGATTGGCTACTTGATATGCTTTCCATGGATGATAAGGAAAGCGGCGATTACCCATGCCTCTTATTGATAAGACAAGTTAAGATTAATGACTATTTCCTAAGATTTATGCTTAGCACCGAGAGGATATTGAGATGGAATCTTTCCCGTAACTTGAGTTCGGGTTTCTAGTAGCAATCTCCTTATCACATACCTATGTGCCCCCATAGAATGATTGTCTTAGATAGATACTAGCTAGTGGATCCAGATAAGCTAGAAGTTCATGGTCCTTACCTTGGCAAGTAGGACACCCTTTTTCGGTGTGAGGTAGACACCGGATTCCATGTTACAGCTCACATGATCTCTATTTCAATTAAAGGTAAATCTCCCACAATAATGTATTAAGGTTACTTCTAGAAGTATCTCACATGTGTGTTTAAGATGATTATTTTTACTTGCATTGACCATGATCACAATTATGCTTCTAACATCTTATCTTATGTTTCAACTTGATCTTTGCCTATCATGAAGAGTCCTTTTGCATGATTTTATAACTCTTATGCATTGCTATCATATTTGGTACATTCTTTGTACTAACGTATACTCTTGCCTACATTGTTTCACTAATGTAGGATCTGACTCTCCTATTCCGCATCCCGATGGCTAGTGATCACATTAGTAGATTTGAAGATTGGTGAGTCCTCAAGTTTCGAGTACTGAACCATTTATTTCTTATTGTCTTAAATTTTTGATATTGTATGTGATGTATAGGTTACGTACCAATCACTCTTGATGTAATAGATGGCTTTGACACTATGTTAGATTTTTTTGCTTTCTTTTCTTGTCAAACATTTTATGATATAAACTATCTTTTGAACTTAAAATTCTATCATTTTGTATGATGCATTCTAAGTGGCTTGTGTAGGGCCTCTCGAGGTTCTATACGTCATGTCACGTCTAGGGTGTACTTTGGGTTGTGACACATTGCCCATCATGCTTGAGTTTAAACTTTTTGTTACTGTCAACTTCGACAAGCTCATCCAAGCTTGCCTAACTTGTTGGTCGATTCACCTACCCATTCGGCAAGCCTCAGGACAAATTTTTCAAAAGTGATTTTTTGAAAATATTTTCAACTAACCTTCACTTGATGTTTGCTTTGTAATATTGTGTCTTAGGGGAAATGGATAGACCTTAAGTTCTCATCATTGCGAGGACCCCTCTTTCTAATTCCAAGTCTCCTCCTCCACCCCCACTCAAAAGGAAAATGGGAGTGGAAATCACTGAGCCCACAGAATAACAAATACTCATTTTTCTCACTTCTAATTGTGTGAGTGAAAGGAAACAAAAGAAGGCATTGATTGCTGAAATTGCAAAGAGAGTGCATTGATCGATGAAAGCAACTCTTCATCTTCTAACCCTGAAGAAATCCTACTTGATTATACTTGGTCTGAGGACGAGGGTGATAATACAACTAAGATTAAACTGGTTGTTATGGTTGAGAAGGTGGTAGAAAGAAAGAGGAGCACAATCCGCTCCAAAATGATGCAAGATCCTACGTCCAATATGATTTTGAGGGTACTTACAATCATTGCTTTGAGAGAACTTAATAGGTTGAAAGCTACTGACGAGCATACTATTTTGGAGAAGTGCCAATTATCTACTGACAGAGTCATGAGTGACTACCCGGTGATTTGGGAGACAATCAAATTTCATAAGTTTGAGCACTTCATCAAAGCTCAAACTCCTTATATTCCGATGTGGGTCCATGAATTCTACGAGGCTTATGCCAAGGCACTCCCTAATAAAAGGAAAGGTGTGATTTGGAGATCACTTGAGGAAGTTCAAGTCTGAGGTCAGATAGTGAAAATGTGAGTGAATAGCGATTAACAATGTCTTGGGAATGAAAGGGAACAAAGTGGAGATTTAGTGGATTCAAATGAAGCACAATCTAGATGAGTTGAAAGGGTGGTTTTCACCTTTGGTTTCTAATATAAATCCCACATGGATGGTTAACGGGGTCAAAATTGAGAAGAAGGATACAAATGTGGTGGCTCATTTTTTGTTTGGGTTTATTAGTAGTAACCTTATGCCATCCCAAAATGAGTCAATCCTTCGTCACCCAAAATTAGTCTTGGTTGGGACTATAATTGATGGGAAAGAGGTAAATGTAGGCCAAATAATAGAAGAAGAAATGCTCAAGTGGGCTAAGAAAGAGCAAACATCATTGATTTTCCCAATTTTGATCACCTAGTTGTGTGAGTTGGTTGGAGTTTCATTTAGAGAAAAGACGGATATAAGAGTGAGTTATGCCTCATTAGTGACATCCGAAGGATTGAGGATGATTACTTGAGAGATGACGGGGCCAGAAGGAAGCCGCCACCACCGTACAACATAGCAGTAGTTGACCATTCTACCTTAGAATCAAGTATTGCTCATCTCGATCCTACTATGTAGCTCTCAGGTATCACTCCCACTCCATCTATAGCTTTTAGGTCTACTGTTTCCCTTCCTCGTGTTGCACCTCCCCCTAATCTCGTTCCACATTGACACATACCTTGATATATCATATGGGCACCCTTGTCTATTCTCTAGATGTTAGGGCATCTCATTTTGAGAGGGAAGTTCCGAGTATGATTGATATAGCCATTGAGGCTGCTATGACTTCCCTACAGGCTGAATTTGCAGATCATTGAGTGCTTTTAACTACTTATGGGCTGAGACTTGATATCGTTATCTCTTAGGTTGAGGACATGAGAAGATCGAGGGTGGTTCTGCTGAGATGAAAGAGTTGAGAGGTGACCTAGCTACTTTGAGGGTGGACATGGATCAGGTGAAGTCCATGGATATAAAGATGCTATGGAGTGATGAATCATTGCCTGAGGTGCCAGCAATTATACCTCCAACTGAGTTCGAAGTAGATGTCCCTTTAGTGATAGTTGGGTAGTCAGTTGTTGATGAGACTAGCAAATAATAGAGCAAGCCAATGATGAGGCTGATGAGGACTCCACTATAGAGACTAGCGAGGATGAGTTCATGCGAGATGATGAGAAGGTGAGTGCGGAGGCATTACAGAGTTACAGGTTATAGAGGAGTCGATTATGTATGCTACATTGGAGAGATATCATCTAACGACCTCTGATATTGGCACTAATGGGTATGTCCTTCATATTCCACTCCTCCTCCTTAAGATGTGTCGGGAATTAATGCCCTAGTTGATGCCACACTCATTGCTCCTCTTCCAGATGTATTGGGAATTGATGCCCTGGTTGATGTCACACTTATTACTCCTCCTCTAGATGTGTCGGGTACTAATGCCCAAGTTTTTGCTACTCCCGCCGAGCCATGGGACCAGAGTTCTTCACAGACTTAGCCTGAAAATGGGACTTTTTACCCATTTCATTCTTGTAATTTTTGCATTGAGGACACTGCTACTATCTCTTTTGTAGGGTGAGGGCATTTGTGCCTATTCCCCTTTTTATTTGTATTTTGTTTACTTGGGTTGTATTTTGATACTTTAGTACTATATTTTTGTTCAATTATTTTTTGAGTTTTGGTCATTTTCTTCTCTTTGTCAATCGCCTCGAGATTTTTGAATTGGTGAAATGATTAAAGAGCTTGTACATTCATTTTTTATATTTGAGTATCTATCATGTTTAATATCGATGTCTTGGATAGTGTTGTTGATGAGAAATGTGTTTGTGTTGGTGTTGCAAGAGGAAATTTATTTTGCATTAGTTTTTCATGATCTTTTAGAATCTTATGTTGACTAGTTGCATATTGATTGTGAGTCTTGCAATGAACATTGCACACAATCTTTTTAATTTTGAAGAGTTGTGTAAAATTATTGATCTTTAAGAGTCATGTGTGGTGAGATCCTACTGGAAAGCATGCTTCTAGATTCCTAGAATTTGCCTAGTTAGTCTAATTCTTTAGCTTTAGTGGATGCAAGAGATGATCTTAGGCACAAATTTTGAGAGGGAACCCAAATTTTTGTACCTTTTTGATAGCCTTGTGAGGTTATGCAACCATCTTGGCACAATTTGTTGTTAGCCTCATTGAAGCCTCTTGAACCAAAGATGTCCCTACCCTTTCACCCATAAATCATTTTCTAAGCATTGGTTTGCTTGAATAGCCAACTTAGGCCAAAGGCCTTAGCTGGGTGTGGAAAAGAAGGAGCAAAGAAAGCCAAGTGAAAAAAAGAAGAAAGAAAAGTGAGACTCATCCTTGATGTTTGTAGCAAAAAGTTGGAACCCCTCTCTTATTTAAAGTGAATTGAAAAAGAAAGTTTTGATGCAATAAAAGGAGTTCCTAATGAATGGAATAAAGAATTGATGACTGAGTCTCCAAATCAAAAGAATGAAAACTACTTGAGAAGAAGTGAAGATGAGTACAACAATACTTTAAAAAGGTGAAGTCACTGAACCAAATTGACCGTACATTTTCCCTCAACCCCGTTACAAGCCTGGAAAGACCCTTGAGATCTGTCTAAAATCGAGTTGTACAATGATTGGAAAATATGGGCAAACCTATGAGATGAAGCTTATTTTTTTTCTCTTTCGAAGAGTGAGAGTTTGTAGTGATTTCTAACTTCTTTGTTGATGTGCTTTTTGAGAGCATGGAATCATTTATGTTGTGAGGACACTTGAATGCTTTTGTTGAAGCATGGTTTTGCAATATAAGTAAGCATTAGTGAGCTTGAACATGGATCGATACTGGCTAGTAATCATTTGAATCCTCTTGAGAATTATTGAAATATTGTTTATACTTGATTGTAGCCTTGTGATGCCACTTTCATGTTGACTCGCATTGAGCACTATTGTAGATACTCTTGTTCAACTGATTGTGTTCTTGATTTACTTAAGTACAAGCAAAAGTTTCAGTTATGGGTGTTGAAAAGTCTAAGATTTTGACTCATTTGAGGCCATTTAGTTCAACAAATAGTGTGTGCAATCCCTATTTATGTCCTTATCTAATGATATTTTGATGTTTCGCAGCTATGAAGGCTACAGGACAAGGCGAGGATGAATCAATGCAAAAAAGGCAAAACTTTGAAAATAGTGGAAACTCCCAATTGAGTATCGCCTGAGACAGTTGGTGGATCGCCCAACGTGAACGGACCTCGCCTAAAGTGAAAGTGTTTACTTCTGAAAATATTCTAAGTAGGTCGGCAAAGTAAAGCGCAAACAACAATTCAACGAAGAGGTTAGGAGAAGTCCAAATTCCATCACCTAAAGTGAAAAATGATGGACCAAACTAAAAGCTAAAATGAGCGAACAAAGGTGGTTGATGAGTCCACAATTTGGACTCATTTAGGGCTATATTTTGATTGATTTAGTGTCCTCAAATGCATATTTTGTCTCAATATCTTATGTAAATCCTTAAGTTTCATGTATTTAACTTGAGAGACAAACCATGGATGCTATCGAGCAAAAAGGAACAAAGCAGCTGAAAAAAGGAAGAAAAGACGGCCTCAAGATCGCCTAATCCATTAGGCGAGTCGCTGAAAGGCCTTAAATCTCGCCTAATGTTCCAGTGTGCTGAGCCCTAAAGGAAAATATCAAGTCTGCAAGGAAAGGGAGCAGTCGGCGCATCGCCAAATAGTTCCATGAAGCAGTTCCATAGCGCCCAATGATTCAAAACGCGAAGATGCTGAAGGCAAAAGCTAAAAGGCGATGAACCAGACCTAAGGGTGGATTGCCGAGTGCATCGGCGATCCCGACTAACTATGCCGAATGATCCTTCGCAGCACCAATTTTTGAAAACTATAAATACCTAGTTAATTATGTAGCTTAGTATCAAGTTGTAGAGAATTATTACTGAGACTTAGAATATTTTCAGTTTTTAGTTCTTAGAGTTCTTGGGAGTCATTGTTCTTGAGCTTCAAGGTTTTCCATTCCAAGAAATCGGAAGTGGGTCACGAAGAATCTTCATCCTAGACATGTTTAAAGACATTTTATATCATACCCACTTGATGGAAACACTTGTTGGTATTGATTTCTATCTCTTTTTCATGTCTAGCTAAAACCCCAATTCTTGGGGTGTGATTTTGTGAATATGGGTTAAATTTCCTGTTGGGTATTGCTTATTGTTAGTCTATTTGTTGTTTAAATGTGATTTCGTTTAGTAGTTATGTTTGAACTTAATGGGATTGTAGTTGCAAATACGATTTCATCTTAGTGTTTTTGGGTTGCTCGAGAGAGAGGTTTTAAAACTAAGACTACTAACTCCATAGCCGGTGGTTATTGGGTTGTCATTGGCTCAACTCGAGAGAGTGAATGGGCTAAGGCGGAGGCTATGCTTAAGAGCTGCAACTCGGTGTTCGAGAGAAACCGAGTTGATTCGGGGTAAGTTGCTCGAGAGAGAATTTACCCCCACTAAAGTTTAGCCTAGTTACAAATGTTCAGCGATTTACTATCAATAGCATTTACCCAATAGTATATTTTATCCCATGTTCCTATCACATCCCAAGAATCCCGTCTCCCCTATCTTGTATCTTTATATTTTCGTTGTTTTTGTCATTAGTTGAATACAAACCCCCCATATATAATTGACATTCTTGTCACTATTAGATTTAGTATGTTTTTATTCGTTAATGTTTATAGATATGACTAATTAGAACTTGATTTTACTTTTCTATTAATTCTTGCAACCACTCCCTTGGGACTCGACCCCAACCCATTCGGTTGGGTTATATTACTGCACGCGGTCGTTGATACCTGAATTTGAAGTTGTGTCTTTGATTACGTCAAAACAATCAAAATGGTGCCGCTGTCGGGGAGTGGTGTTAGTTGAGAATTTTTAGTTTAGTAGTTATTTTGTTCTTATTAGTTGTAGTTCTACTCATTAATTTTTAGTTTTGTTTTGCTTGTTTGAGATTTGAAACAGAGGAGGTGAATATGTCGAGCAGTACTCGCGAGCGAATGGAGTTTCCTCCATTAGAAGTAATGATGTTCAGGGATCGCATTCTAACCTTCAAATAATTGGAAGGTGAACGGATTCATGAGGCATGGGCAAGGTTTAAAGAACTATTAGCTCAATGCCCAACTCATGAAATTCTCGATATAGTCCTCCTGGATTGCTTTAACAGAAGTCTTGGTCCCGGAAACAACGCAATGGCTAACCAACTCATTCCGGGTGGTATTACACAATAGCCCTATAAGAAAGCAGCCCACCTGCTTGATCACATGGCTGAAACAAACCAAGAGGTAGAGAAGGACTTCATGTTGGCCGTACTGATGACTCAGATGGATGAGTTGGCCAAAAAGATAGTGGAGATTGAAGTCCAATGCAAAAGGAAGGACAGATATGTCCCTCCTCATGAGCGAAGAAAGCCCAAGGACAATGACGGTAAACGTGTCGAAGGAATGCTCTCAATCATTCTCCACAAGGTAAATGAGCATGATAGAGTGCTGGAAGAGATGAAGGAGAACATCGAAGTGATGAAACAGATGATTGGTTCGCATTCCAGATCCATTCAGCTGTCGAGAACCTTACAGATCATATGATGCCTCATCTCCACCAACAACAAATCAGGGGATTGCCAAGTAATGTTATGGCTAAATGTAAGAATGAAGTATAAGTGTTGACTTGCATCGTGCCACAACGTTAACTAAGGCGCTTCTTGGGAGGCAACCTAAGGTTTTATCTTTTGATTTGTTATTCTACAATAAAGGTTTGTTGATTGTGCAGGTTATGTTGTGGGAATTGATAAAAAGTACAGGTCATCGAACCAAAAGACCAGGATGCGAATCGCCAACGAGGTCGACGACTCTAACCTAGACCTCCATTAGACTCAAGACAAATTCAAATGAGAGTCTGTAAAACTCAGCGAGCCAGTGAGATTATTGGCAAGTGGCTGAATAGGTCAGCGATGCCGATTTAGTCCGCCATTTGGACCCTCAATATAACTAAAGGCCCTATACAATTCGGCGAGGCAAGGAATCGTTCCACAAGAAGTGGGTCGACGATCACAACTAATGTCACCGAATGGGCACGAACTAGACGGTCTTTAAAAAGGGTTAATGGTTTAAACTTCCAACTCTTTCACTTTCCCTCACTTTTAATCTTCCAAATCTCGCACCTATTTAGTATTTTGAATATTTTTGCATTTCCTAAGTGTTGTATTCATTGACTTGTGCTCAGAGTTGGAAAACTTTGCCGCCTAGCATTTCAAATTTTGTATTGTTCGGCATAAGAGCTTGGTTTTCCGAACCACATGTTCATTTTTATCACATTTTGTAGTCATTTGCAGATGATCTGATCTTAGTGATATGTGCTGGGCCTCCTTGATCTGAGTTATTTTGAATATGCCTATTTTTAAATTTGAAACTCTTTCCCGTTTTGGTATGATAGTTGAAATCCCGTATTCTTGCAATTTAAAATAAATTAAGATTTTTGTGGGGTTGTGCTTGCATGTTGGTTAGATTGGTTGGGTGAAGTCTGAGTAGCTCGTATTTGTGCTAAATGGCATAAATTGCACAATGATAGAGTGGGTGACACCATTCTTAAGGGAAAAAGTCGTCAAATGGCCAAATTTGGCAAAACTAAGAGAAATCTGAGTATCCCAGGGTGATGGGTGTTATGGGTCTGAACTTAATTTAACTGATGCATGCTTTGATTCTATTTTTAGGGGTTGCGGGGTTAAATTCGAGAAGTTGGGTTGAAAATAGGCACGTTGAGCCGTTTGATGAGCTGGGACGAGCTCGCCGAATCACTCGGTGGTTCACCTAATGTCCCCATCTCGCCTTTAATTTCATGCTTTATTTGGTGATTGACTCTGTAACTTTCGGCGAGAAGCCTGAGGTTGCCGAAAGAACTCGGCGACTCGCCAAAAGTCTTCTTTATCACCCTTTGTCTGCACCCCTTAGCCCTTTTGCACTAGACCTTTCGGAGGGCTAGCCCTTGCTCGCCGAAAGCTATCGGTGATTCACCGAAAGGGACCTCCAACGCCAACTTGTTGAGAACTTTAAGCCAATCCCTTCGGTGAGCCCGATTTAGCTCGCCAAAGAGATTCGGTGACTCACGGAATCGATCGACGAGTCTTTCTGCAGTTAACTTTCTGTGCTTTGATGTGAATATTTACTAACTTTTCAACAATGTTTTGTAGATATGGTGCGAACAAATCTAGATAGGCCACCCTAGAAGAAAGCATGGGGCATTACTATAAACGAAGAGGGATCAAATCCTCCAAAGAAGAGAAGGTAAGAACTACCACCGGGAGACAAAAGCAAAAGAAAGAAGCACACATCTGAGAGAGTGGTTGTTGACACCTGAGCTGATTTGTCTGAGCCTGAAGACGAGCAGCCTTTGATTTCCCGAAGGGATGAGCTCCAGGCTAGATCTTAAACCACATCCACCAGAGTTCCCTCAGTTGCCACTCCTCCTGCAACAGAATTAGTGCCAGCTCAGGCACCCCCTGTAACCCCTGTGTTCCATGTCATTCCTCCTCCCAGGCTTCTGAATAGATTGAAAGGAGATGGGATACGAACTATTCTCGAGGAGAAGATTTTATTGACAGAAGGCCTTTCAAGCAAGTATTCCAATGTAAGAGACACCCTTAACTCTCATAGATTTGGGTAGTTCACCAGGCCCTGAGGCCCTTATATTCTTTCATGGGTTCGGGAATTCTATACGGCATATGGTGAGTTGGTCCCAAAGAAGAAAAAGAAGGCGAGTGAGTTCAGACCAGTTAAGTCGATCATGGTTCGGGGAAAGGAAGTTCAATGCAATAGCGAGTACATCAACTCTTTGCTTAACAGAGGGCATGACTTTGACTACCCCAACCTAACTACCGCTACAGCTTCATTGGATGAACTAAAGGGCTGGCTGGCACCCCTCATTTCAAACACCACCCCGAGGTGGATCGAGGTGGGAGTCCCAATTAAAAAAAGGACTTGAGTGTCACTGCACATTATTGGTTTGGATTTATCAGCAGCTCCATCATGCCCTCCCAAAATGAGTCAGTTCTCCGTCTTTCTAAGGCAACCTGTCTGGGATCCATTATTTCTAGGAAGAGTATTAATATGGGGCTTATTATTGAGCAAGAGATGGCTATGAGAGCCAAGTAGAGTCAGACCTCACTGTCGTTCCCAGTACTGATCACAGAACTATGTCGGCGAGCAGGAGTGCCTCGGGATGATACGAGAGATGTTGAGATTACCCCTTCCTCCTCCACTGATATTCGGCGTATTGAGGCCGAGTACACTAGACTTCTATCCCTTCTGCAAACTTCTATTAACACTCTCACTACGAGAGTTGATGAAACGACCCTACCGAAATCATATAAGCCGATGAGATTTTTGCATATATATATTGTCCTCACATTAGTAAAAATAATAGTAATAAAATATTTCTAACTTCCGAGTATTCAACTAGGTGGTTCATGCTTCACAACATCATTCAAAGTTGGTGGCAAATTTAATATATTACAAGACTTGGGCTTACACACCCCAAAAGAACAAAACATATAGTCATACTTATATTACAACCCGTGGTGATACGATCAA